>CAIGQZ010001345.1:4312059-4326111 GCA_903798205.1 Danio tinwini
ACTAGTTAACACACTCAATGCATTTTTTCCCAACACATCCCATAATTTCTAAAATATCAGCCTCTACCAAATGATAGATATGTTGGTTTATGGTAAAAGTACCGGAATTAATACATATACCATGAAAATCTGAAAATATGAAGTGTAAGACCAATTTATTTAAAATAATATTCAAAATAGAACATTTTAAAATACTACATCACCTTTATTTTTTTTTTAAATATGCCGTAAAATATTTTAGATTCTCATTTCACATGTTTTCTTGTTTTGTTTTGTTCTACAATAAAAACAAAAATCAAGGGCGGATTATTCCGCTGTGGCAACCCCGGATTAATAAAGGGACTAAGCCGAAAAGAAAATGAATGAATGAATGAATGAACGAACAAAAATCAAGTGTAGTAGTGCAACTTGTTTGTTTGATCTTTTGGAAACCAACAATGCTGTGTGTGTGTTTTTTAAATTACTTACTTCTAAATTAACAGTCATTATTTAAAACAGTAAAAACATGATCAACCGTTTGGTAGAGCAGCAGTCAAAGGGATATATGAATAACATGAAATATCGTTTTTTCAACACTGATATTAATAACTCTGAGCATATATATCATATTATTACAATTATTTCGGAAGGATCACTTAGGTCTGGAGTAAAAGTAATTCAGCTTTAAATCACAGGAATGAAAAACATTTTTATATGTATTAAAATATTAAACCGCAAGTAAAAAAAAAACATTTTGCTATAGTTTTTATTTTAATTGGAATGATCATTAATTAGAATTAAAATGTTTCCAAACTTTTGACTGGTAGTGCAGGCACTGTCTTTTTTAATGTGTTAAAATATGATATCTTTATATTCATATCCCTACAGTCAGACAGCCTCCAATGATCTATAAAGAGAGTGTTCAAGACTACATTGTAGATCCAGTTGACCCCATTATAGTGGAGTGTGAAGCAACAGGAAATCCGCCTCCAGTGTAAGAACATCTCCAGATCTTTCTGCCTTTATGACGTTTGCTTTCCCATGGCTTTTCTTTGTTTGTTTGTGTTATTCACTTTTTACCACATGTGTTTACTACATTTCAAATTATGGATTGCATTTCTAGTTTGGGGAACTTCCATTCAAAAGAACTGTTTTGCTCATTCACTACAGAAATAATGAACACATCCATCATATTGCTACAGAAAGACTTGTTTTGAGTTTTTGGAGTTATTCACGGTCTGCTGAAAGTTATTTGTAAATTTTATTAACTTACCTTTTGACATTTGATGGATGATAATAAAGTGAGGTGAGGATAATAAATTCTAGCCAGTATATATTTATTTTTATTTAAAATTGTTTACCATTTAATGGAAGCTACTCCCATAATTCCCATAAAGTATCATGGGACGCACTGTAGAAAAAGGTGGATAATATTGTGCTGATGTCTTGATTGACCATATTGTAAAATGTAATAGTGAAAATTGTTATAAAATTGATAATTTTGGACAGTTGATGATCACATGATCCCACCCTGTTTGTAGCTTCACATGGACGCGTAATGGAGTTTACTTGAACGTGGCACGGGATCCTCAGGTCAGCATGAGGTGGCGTTCCGGCACATTAGAGATTTTCTTCTGGGGACGTCCTGACGATTATGAGGGCATCTATCAGTGCACGGCCACCAATGAGTTTGGCACTGCTCTGTCTAGTTACATCAGTCTACGTGTCTCCAGTGAGCCATAACATACATACAGTTGTGAAAACATAACAATTGCATTTAGTGAATTGATTTTTCAATGTATTTGCTTTAATCAGAGGCCCGAACGTGGTTGAAGGAGTATCTGGAGCCAGTAACAGTGGTGGTCGGACTTCCACTCATCCTTCCCTGCAATCCGCCTGAAGGCCCTCCTAAACCAGACACTTACTGGCTGAACAGCAGTAAGTATAGACCATTTCAATGTGGTCATGTCATTGACCCTTGAACATTTCCTGCTTGTTATCAAACTGTTTCATAACAGTAACAAGAGACAATTCAAACATAAATTGTTAAATCAGCTATCATAACATTATTTATCGATATGTGGCTTTTTTATTATCAGAGGCTAAAGAAATAAAAAAATGTAAAAGAGGAAATACGTTGGAACCATTGTTTTTGTTTGCATCCCTCAAAATGTTCTATAAGAGATTTGGATAAAGTGACCTGAAGTTAGTCAGAGTTGGTTTCAAGTTGTGCAATGTAGATGTGCAGTAATGGTTTGGGATTAGTCATTTTATTATTTATTTTTATCAAGAGGGTTATTTACCTGGTGCTGAAAGCCTTGTGGTTATTTTGTCCACACATCACTATGGTGTTCACAGAGACCCAAGCTCGATTTTTGGGTTGAGATAATAAATATTTAACTCATCAAAGATGCATTATGTTTTTTTGAAAAATGACAGATTTTTATTTTAAATAAATTATGTTCTTTTGAGATTCAGAAAGAAGCATGGAAAAATGTACAATGGTGTACAAAGAAGTGTTTCTTGACCCCAAACCGTCATATTAGAAAGACATTTGTAGAATCATGTGACATTGAAGAATGCAGTAATTATGCTGGAAATTCAGGTCTGGCACCACAGAAGTGAATCTTAAAAAAAAAATAAATTAGAGGACTTATTTACTTTATTTTGGTATTTTGAATTGTAAAAATAAAGCTTATTAAAACCAAAATTTTCCAAAAGATACCAAGTTCAAAATGGATAATTGCCTAGTTCTCCTAACTGTATAAATTATACAAATTAATTATTGCTAAAGCTACAAAAGTGAATCAGGTCACAAGCAAAGAGTGACTTTATCCTTGCCTTTTTTAGTTAGATTAATATTAAACACACTGGTGGTAAATAAGGATGCATGGATTTAATGCAATTTTGTACATAATTGTCCATTCAAGAAAAAAAGAAACACAAACTTTAGGCTTGTGCATGAATTGAATTGAGTTATTTTGTGTTTTTTCTTGTACTTAAGTGTTTTTAAAATTACTTAAATGGTAAAATTGTCAAGGCTTTAACACTGGTACAACCAGTATTATATAACTACTTGAATGACCCTAACTAAAGACTGTGCAGAATATAAGTTTTGTCCAGTCATATTTACATCTAAAGCTTTGATTAAGATTTTAGACTTATAGTTTAAACGTCTGTTGTAATATTTTACGGTAAAAAATGGATCTTTTTGTAATACAGCTTTTAATTGTATATAATTTACTAGACCACTCAATAAGGTGCCTACCTCACTTTGTCCGGCAATCAGGAGAGCGAGACTTTTTTTTACCACAATGAAAATGTTGTTTTGAAAGACATGCCTGAAGTAAAATTATGTTTTTGCTATCAGAAAGATCTGTTTTTATTAGCATAAAGTTGCTAGGCAAACAGAGACATGCATATTCAAAGGCAAAAGAAAAAGTAGCGAATGCTTAAAAGCAAAGGTCAGTGTGACCTTTACGGCCATTCAAGGTAGAAATAGAACTCTTGTGTTTTGTAATGGTAATAAAAAAACAATGTTAGAATGAACAAATAGTCAGGGTACTATAGTTATATGGGACAAATATATTAAATTACAAAATGACCCCCTCAGTGTAGTTCTAGTGTTAAAGCACATTTAAATAATAAACCTTGTGCTAATGCAGCAGTGGCCCCAATTAGGATGGTAAAAAAATATTTTCTAAAAGTCTTTTACACCGCCCCAGAGTTATAGGGCAATCCTTACTGTCAAGCTCTGTAAATGTCATTTAGATTTAATGTTTGTTGATTGTATAAGAATTCCTTAAACACACAGGCAGCTGTTTGTATCCAAGTTCATCTTTATTCCATAGCAATGTCGCCAATTCGTCAGGATCGTCGAGTGTCAAAGTCAGAGAATGGAGATCTGTTCTTCTCCAGTATCATAGCAGAAGATGCTCTTACCAACTACGTCTGTGTGGCCCGTTTTCCTTTCACCAACACCATCCAGCAGAAACCACCCCTCATCCTGCAGGTGCTCACAGGTCTGTGCAGGAAACTGCCTTTATTTTGCTTTAGAATTGCACTTTGTTTTAATATTTGTGCCTATTTCTGATTGTGTTTAGTTGACGAAGACCATGATTAAAACATCTAACAGTCTAACACAATGGTGAGCTTATCCTTATGCTTCTTTATGCTAAACACTTACCACGTCTTAACTCATCCACTAACTAGCGATCAATGCTTAGGCCAAGTTTATCCGATCAGAATTGTGTTATTTTATGTCAACATAGCTCGCATGGCAGCACACACGGCACCCAAGTTTCTGAAACCCAAAGGAACTGCCAGCACAAGGATTGCGATGCTGGGGGAGGAGCTTATTCTGGAGTGTTTTGCTGCTGGAGTGTGAGTTTTAAAAGCGTTTTGATTGATGGCATGTCTGTTTTCTGATTATTGGTTGATTATTCGATTGTGTTGTTAAATCTTTTGTTAAACATCAATAATCTCACATAGAAATTTGATATATACACTACTGGTCAAAAGTTTGGGGTCAGTGCAATTTTTAAATGTTTTAAAATAAGCTTCTCCTGCTCACCAAGGCTGCATTTATTTCATCAAAAATACAGTACAAACTGTAAAATTGTGAAATGTTAGTGCACTATAAAATAACTGGTGAAAAGTAGTTTATGATTTAATTTAATCATTTATTCTAATGATTTTAAAGATACATTTTCAGCTTCATTACTTCTGTCTTCAAAGTCACAAGATACTTCAGAAATCACTCTAATATTAATTATTATTGTTATTATTGTTTTTTATATTATTATTATTAATGGTAATAGTAACAAAAGCAATAATGACTGGAGTAATAATTTCATTTGAAACTACATACAATAAGAAAGCAGTTATTCAAAATTTTAATTAATAATAAAACAATTAAACATTTTTTTTACATTTAATAAATGCTGCCTTGATGAACAGAATTTTTTTTGAAAAAAAAAAAAAAAACTGACCCTTAACTTTTGACTAGTAGTGTACTGTATATTGTGTGTATCCCCAAAAATCACATGCAGAATTAGATTATTTATTAAATATTAAAAGATAAAGTTAAATTAAAAGATAAAGACAGGACGTCCGCTGGGTCTTAAAAAGTCTTAAAATGTCTTAAATTACACAAAGTAAATTTCAGGCCTTAAAAAGTCTTAAATTCACTGAAATATTGTGTTGTAGGTCTTAAATCATTTTAAACAAGTCTTAATTTTGCTTTGTCCAAGTAAAGCCACTCAATCGGACCGACATCCATCCAATCACCAACAATCCATCTCAATAAAACTATATATTTTTTATATTTAAGTTTTTTATTGCAAGGAGATAAAATTCACACAGTTTTACAGCAAATTCTCCATTAAAAAAAGAAAAGAAGACAAAAAAACTATTATATGACTCCTCATGATAATCCCGGTAATAAACCCATAAAAAAACCTTGTATAAATCTAAAATTTAGTTTTTAATGGTCTTAAAAGCGTCTTAAAATGTCTTAAATTTGACTAGAGAAAACCTGCAGAAACCCTAAAAGAAAATTGTTTGTACAATAATGACCATGCTATTTTACCTTTGATTATTCAATTTCTATATTTCAATACTCTTAGACTCTTATTTTTTGCTCTGTCATATTTATTTATGCTTATAATTTATTGTAATTCATGCAGATGCACTGCACAGAAAAAGACTTGCTCACCCCAGTCAATCTAAATAATGAAATCCTAAATCAATCTAAATAATGAAATAAGGTTATTCAAATCATCTGGTGAAAATCTAATCATAACACAATACTGTATATATAGCAGCAAAACAAAATATCGCAGTGTCAGTTTTTCCAATTTGGTGCAGCCCTAATATATATCAATTATACGTATATGTACATATGTATAATTCCAAATGGCCATTTTGCAACTTTTTAAAACATATGTTGCATATAGACCATTTTGACGGATGTAATAACAATGGTCCTTACGTATTTCCTTGTTTTACATTTTTAATTTCAATAGCTTCTGAGAATGCAGTAAGGTCCACATATTGATAGATAAAGTTATGATAGCTGTTTTAACATGATGATAGGATTAATTTGTCTCTTGTTACAGTTATGAAATAGTTTGACAACAAGCAGGACCAATGATTCTTATTTAAAGTGATTCTTATTTTATGTCAAATACAAACATGAACTTGTGTGTCACATATGTCATTTGCTTATATTGCCATATCAAATTTCTATACAGCATAAAACTATTGATTCCCTCTTTTTCTTTGTAGTCCAACTCCTTCCATTAAATGGACTAAAGATTATGAAGAGATGTCTATGACAGCAAAGAAGCTGGAGAATTTTAATAAGACGCTTAGAATAAAGAAGATTGCAATGGATGATGGAGGAGACTATATCTGCACTGCTTCAAACAGGATGGGCAGCCTGGACCACATCATCACTGTCAGGGTCAAATGTAGAATACTTTATTATCTTTATTACTGTTGTTTGTCTCTAGTAGAGTCACACAAAAACAGACATTCTGTTATTTATTCATTTTCATGCTCAAAACCTGCTGCAAATTTTTATGTTGGTATTATCATACACAATATTTATCATGTATGATAATATCGTAGTTGTATTTTTTAAATTATATGTGAGCAAAGAAACAGACACATGTTGAGAGCTATTAGAATTCAGTAAGAATAAACCTATGGTTCACTTTATGAATAAAAAATCCCTGTACGCATGTTTTATAATATATATTTATAAAATTGCAATTAAGATAGATTTTTTTTGGTCAGTATCACACACCCCTTGTTCACAATAATAAATAAGCAACATAGTACAAAGGACCTGTCCCATATACCAAAACTGAAGTCAATATTCACTTAAAATAGCATATATTAGGCTAAATGTATTATAGGCAGAAGTTATATATATATATAACTATATTTATTCTATCTTTAAATTTGTGTAGTTGGTACTGTTTTTGTTTGTTGTTGAAACATCCTTTATGCTAAACAAGTTTTTTTGATTAAAAAAACAACAATATTGTGACATACTATTGCAATTTTTTTCAGCTGCCATCTTCATTGCCACTTGTAAATATGCTGATTTGGTGCTCAATAGATCTATTTTATTGTAATTGTAAAAATAGTAGTATTAATAAGTAGTGCTGCTTAATATTTTTGAGAAAACATGCATTACTTTCAGGATTTTTAAACAGATTTTAAACTAATAGCATTTATTTCAAATAAAAATCAACTGTAACTATTAAAATAGGGGAGAGCGGGGCACAAAGTAACACTTTTTGGTTTTGGTCAAATAATAAACACAGTAATAGGGTTAGACAAACCATTTTTTTTACCAACAACACACAAGCCTCTTCTACAAATGAGCACTGGAATTATGATCCCCGGACCTACAGTATGGTTTCTGTGCATTATTGCCAAAAGTGCCAGGAGTAAAAATGTTACTATTTACCCCACCTGCGGGTCAAGTTGTAACAGACAGGGGGTTAGTTGTAACACATGCTTATAAAGGCAGATTTCACACAGTTAATTTAAATTCAGTTTACTTTAAATAGTAGCTATATTTCCTCAGTAATTGGCTCATTTCATTTTTATTCTTTATAGCACAGTATGTTTATTTATTTTGTTTATTGGATAAACACATTTGAATCTATTTGCATTTTTATCCATTATTATACAATGCATTTATTTGCATTAGTAGCAATAAAATATATATATATTTTTAATTTTCTATTAAAACAATATTTTCTATTAAAAAAACATTTTTTTTTAAGTTCTCAACATTACACTCAAAATTAAAAAAAAGATTTTGTTAGTTTAATTGGTGTCCAACAGTGTGTGGCTTAATTGTAACACCCTGTTACAACTAACCCCGCTGTGTCATGTTTTACTCAAAACTGGCTAGCAGTCACTGTGTGTTTTAGACATCTTTTAAAATGGTTTCATATTTTAGCCTAGAAGATGGTGATCACAACAATATAAGATTTTATGTTCATACTTTCACCGATTTTTTTTTAAATAAAAAAATATTGACTGTAATAAAAAATACTTTTATGCTGCAAAAATGGTTTCTCCTGTGTTTCTCATCCAAATTTCGCTGAATATTTTCATTAATTGGCAGGAAGACGTCTGCCGACACTGTGGTGAAAACCTCAGAGGCATGCCATGGTTAACCCTGAGCAAATACCTTAAAACTGTTACATTTAACCCTGCGTTACTTTGTGCCCCGCGCTCCCCTATAATATTTGTGACAAAAAAAATAAAAAATAAAAATAATATATATATATATATATATATATATATACACACACACACACACACACACACACACACATTACAACTGTTACTTCTGATCAATTTAATATGATTAATTAGTTTATCTGTCACAAAAATACACTATAAATACTAAACCAGGGATCAGACTCAGTTCCTAAAGGTTTAGTTTCAATCCTGCTTCAACGCACTTGCTTGTAGATTTTAAACAAGCCTGAAGGACTAAATTAGTACGATCAGGTGTGTTTAATTAGAGTTGAAACTAAACTATTCAGGGCTTTGGCCCTCCAGGAACTGAGTTTGACACCCCTGCCCTAAACATTACATGCTCTACAGCATCGGTGTCTAAACTCGGTCCTGGAGGGCCGGTGTACTGCATAGTTTAGCTCCAGCTTCCTTCAACACACCTGCCTGGTAGTTTTAAGTATACAGAAAGAGCTTGATTAGCTGGTTCAGGTGTGTCTTATTGGGGTTGGAACTAATCTATGCAGGTCGCTGGCCCTCCAGGACTGAGTTTGGGCACCCCTGCTCTCCAGTAAAGAAACAAAAACAGCAGCATACCAATGTAATTCAATATGAAGATGAATAAATAAGAAATATATTTTATTTTAAGCAGGAATGACTAAATTAAGGTCCTATTCTCAATTCTCTTTGACTATTCTCCGCAGCGGTTCCGTTTTGGCTGGAGAAGCCTGAGAGTCTGGTTCTGTCTCGAGATGACGGTGGTAGTATGGTGTGTAGAGCTGATGGCATTCCTCGACCACAGATACAATGGCTTGTTAATGGAGAGCCAATCAGTGGTGAGGAAACAACAACAGACTCATTGCAACCTGGTGCACTACAAAGCTTTTAGACACTCGCTCTTTCTGTGTTCCCATTAGATGCTCCTAGGAGTCCAGGCAGACAGGTTTCTGGAGACACTTTGGCTTTCAGGGCTGTGGTTCCAGACAGTGCTGCTGTTTTCCAGTGCAACGCTTCAAACCCATATGGATATATCATGACTAATGCTTTCTTGGCTGTAATGGGTAAGAGGATGAACTTTAAGTACTAGGATGTAAATGCTAGTTAACTTTAATTAGAGCTTCCAACTGACCCTCTCGTCTGTAGACATGAAACCTCGTCTGCTTGGTCCGAGAGATGAACAGTTTAAAACAACAGAAGGCAATCTCACTCTTCTAGACTGCCCATATTTTGGCTCTCCTAAACCTGTTCTGCGCTGGTAAATATAGTACTTTGCTATCATTTCTTCTTATCACATATGCAAGTATGAAAACAGAAACTACTTATTTCAACTACTTTACTACCTGTCTTACTTAAAGGTTTTGTTTTGTTTGTAGTCCATGTATCCAAAAATATTGTCTAGTTTTCAGAAATATGAAGAAAATGTCAAAATTAAATGTGTTATTCTTTAAAACAAGCAAAATAGCAATGGGGTAAGCGAAAAGAAACAAGACAAAAAAACCTAAGTAAGAAAAGCATTTTTTGTAATGTACTCTGAGATCAAATTCCAACCCAAATGTATCGCGGTCGTGGATCGAAAAATAATATGCGTAAATCAAAATATTTTCATAGCGTGTAAAATTATAATGTGCAAAAATGAAAACTAAAAGCAGAATATGAAACAACAAGGTTACTAGAGTTACATTGCATAAAACTAAAAGCTGAATTCAAAGTTTCCCTAATTACAAACAAAATCCTATTTGAATGCTCTGTGTGGTTATTATTTTTCGATCCGCGATCGTGATACATTTGGCAAAATTTTGATCCCATAGGTGTAGGCCTACTGTGATGCATGAATAAGCTAAACGAGTTGTAACTAACTTCATAGATGACTTCTAAATATCCATATGTGTACATGCTCTAGGTCAAAAGGGGGACTAGGCACATTAGAAGGAGGCCGTTATAGGATTCTTCCAAATGGCACATTGGAAATCAGAAACACAAAGCTACAAGATCAGGGAGCCTATGTGTGTGTTGCAAGCAATGTCATTGGACGAGATGAGAAAGAGGTGCA
The DNA here is from genome assembly GCA_903798205.1 of Danio tinwini. NCBI lineage: Eukaryota > Metazoa > Chordata > Actinopteri > Cypriniformes > Danionidae > Danio > Danio tinwini. Next base: position 4,322,357 of record CAIGQZ010001345.1, read on the forward strand.
GCTAGAGGTCAAAGGTCAGTGTCTGTAACAGATCCTAAAATAATAAATATTACTCGCATGCACTGTTTATTAAAAAGCACTTTTTTGTTTGACGATAGGTCTAGAAAGGGAATGTTAATTTGTTACTTTATATTGACTCTTAATTTTAATTGTTGCGCTGATTTTTGCGAATTTGTTTTAAAACTTCCGATTTAGTTTCCTATGGAAGAAATGACTAATTATAAATGGCAGAAAATGGTCAAACTACTTCCTCTATAAAACAGGTGTGTTTACAGTCAAAGTAGAATAATATAATATGAAACATCAGTTTGCAAAATCAAGCAGCATAACAAGCTGTTTTTAACTTCTAAAAATGAATGGAAGTGAATGGGACTGGAAGTCTCGAGCCAAAAAGATTCAAATGGCTGCGTCTGCTCATACGCGAAGAATAAAGTCAATATGTCAAGATCATTTTTAATGGCAATGTATGAACTGCTTGTAATGAAGCTTAAAATCTCAAGACTGTCAGGATGTCTATGAAAGCTTGTAGACTGATTTTTATGGGAAGGATATTTTTGTCAGGAAAATCAAAAGATGTTTATGTATGCCCCAGACATAACAAGTAAGTTCTGCAAAAAAAAAAAGCTGTTCTGTACTGGAATTAAGGGATATTCAATAGATTGGCATGTGTTAAAGGATTTCAAAAGTACAACGTGGAAGCAAAGAACATGGTCGCCTATGCAAAGTTCATTTAAAATCCTTTAACACACACACCAAGCCATTGATTATCCTGTTTTTTCTATGGACATTTGCCTGATTTATTTATTTTTTGTCAGTTATGATACATTAGATAGCCCCACTTTGAGTCAGTCACAGCAAAGTCCCTTTAAGGTAAGTCAATTCACTCGGTGGCCATCTTTGAAACACCTCTTGAGCAGTATGCTCGGGCATTCTGTCTTAATGGGGAAACATGAAATTCTCCAAAACTGCTTGCCAAGCTTACGATTGAATTCCATATTAGGAATCACCAATAAAATTAAACAACAACTGCCCCTTTAGTTTCATTTCTAAACTTATCCAACGAATCCTAAGGAATCCCTTTAGTTTCATTTCTAAACGAGTCCAAATCACACAAAATCTGCAGATTCTCACGTCTGGTCTGAGCCCCTTCCTCGGAGTATCATCAGTCTATATCGATCAATGATTGGCTCCTGTACTAGAAGGTGGGCTTTATTCGCCATATAGCGATCGATGATTGGCTCCTCTATTAGAAGGCAGGATTTATTTGCCATATTGATCGTTACACTTTTCCCCATTTAAAAAGATACAAGTGACATGTCTTGTGTATTCTGTAGTCTTTGGTCACAGGCACACATGAGAGAGAGATTATGTAAATGACACAGGCATATTGAATAGCTCATAGTAACATGTGTTAGCTACCGCTTCTCAAATATGTTTAAGCATTAGCATGAGTACAAGCGTAAGTACATACGTTTCTGGTTTTAGTTCACTTAGGTCACTCGTAGCTCTTGTAAGTAGTATTATGACAAATTATTATGTAAACTAATCTGCTTGATAAAATATTTAACTTGTTTTTATTTTCTAGAGCCCATTAAAATCATCCGTGCTCCCCACAATACTGTAGTCATAAGAGGGAGCCTGGCTCGCTTTGATTGTAAGATTAAATTTGACCCGTCTCTTGATGTCACCGTTACTTGGCTTAAAGACAAGAAGTTCTTGATCTTAGGAAGAAGGTAAACAATTGCATCGGTCCATGCATAAGCATGTGGGAACTTTATTCTATTTAGTTTGTTTAGTTTTTTCAAATAAACCATGTTAAACTGCTTTGTGTCCTATAGGATGACAAAAGACGAGGAATCTCTGAGCATTGCTGATGTGTACAGAAGAGATGAAGGCATTTACACCTGCAGGGTTAAAAGTGAACTGGAGGAGGTCACAACCTCTGCTAAACTCACTGTGATGGGTAACAACATCCATCCATCCATCCATCCATCCATCCATCCATCCATCCATCCATCCACACATACACTCTCTATTCATATAAAACACTTATACTCTCTGTATGCAGTCTAAATGTGAGTACATTATACATATACTTTGGGTTTCAGACCGTCCCGACCCTCCAACTGACTTGGAGATATCAGACCCATCAGAGAGGAGCGTTAGACTCACCTGGACACCAGGACTGAGCAATCACAGTCCTATTAAAGGTATCATCTGATACCTTTATCATCATTTTCACAAACATATATGCAATCTAAGGAATCTACTCTCATGCAGATGATTTTGATTGACTTCTCCTTCAGAGTACCTGATTCAGTACACCGAAAATCTCCTTGCTGACTATTGGCTGCTGCCAAGTGGCTGGAAGAACCTGACCAGTTACCCAGGAAGCCTAAATTCTGTCATTTTACAGCTGACCCCGTTTGTAGAGTACACATTCAGGGTCATTGCTGTAAATGGGATTGGTCCCAGTAAACCCAGCTGGGCATCTGAATATTACCAGACTGGGGGAGCTGGTAGGTAGTTTTTCTATTCTATTCTATTCTATTCTATTCTATTCTATTCTATTCTATTCTATTCTATTATAAACTCATCGGTCACTTTATTAGGTACACCTGTCAAACTGCCTGTTAACGTTAATTTCTAATGGGCCACATTGATTAATGCATTTAGGCATGTAGACATGGTCAAGATGATCTACTGCAGTTTAAATTGAGCATCAGAATGGGGAAGAAAGGTGATTTTTAATCTTTGATTTTTATGCTTTTGAACGTGGCATGGTTATTGGTACCAGACAGGCTGGTCTGTGGGATTTTCACGCAAAACTATCTCTAAGGTTTACAGAGAATGGCTATAAAAAAAGAGAAAATATCCAGTAAGCGGCAGTTCTGTGGGCGCAAAGGCCTTGTTGATGTCGAAGTAGAATGGCCAGACTGGTTCCAGCTGATAGAAAGGCAGCAGTAACTCAAATAATCACTTGTTACAACCGAGGTATGCAGAAGAGCATCTCTGAATGCACAACAGATCCAACCTTGAGACTCCAGCAGCAGAAGAGCACATAGGATGTCACTCTTGTCAGCTAAGAACACCAAGATTGGACAATAAAAGATTGGAAAAACGTTGCCTGGTCTGACGAGTCTCAATTTCTCAACAACATGAAAGCATGGATCCATCCTGCCTTGTATCAACGATTCAGGTTGGTGGTGGTGGTGTAATGCTGTGGGGGATATTTTCTTTGTGCACACTTTGGGCCCATTAGTACGAATTGATCATTGTGTCAACGCCACAGCCTACCTGAGTATTGTTGCTGACCATGTCCATACCTTTATGACCACAGTGTACCCATATTCTGATGGCTACTTCTGTGCATGTTACAAACTGCCAATCCTTTCAGACTGGTTTCTTGACAATGAGTTCACTGTACTCAAATGGCCTCCACAGTCACCAGAACTTAATTCAATACAGCACCTTTGAGATGTGGTGGAACGGGAGTCACATCATGGATGTGCAGCCGACAAATCTGCAGCAACTGCGTGATGCTATCATGTCAATATAGACCAATATCTCTGAGCAATATTTCCAGTACCTTGTTGAATTTATTGCACAAAGGATTATTGGTAGTTCTGAATGCAAAAGGGGTCCAACCTGGTACTAGTAAGGTGTACCTAATAAAGTGGCTGGTGAGTGTATTATATTTATATTATATTATATTATATTATATTATATTATATTATATTATATTATATTATATT
>CAIGQZ010001345.1:4330175-4358460 GCA_903798205.1 Danio tinwini
ATATATATATATATATATACACTTTAAGAATACCAATATCATCTCTGTAGTGAACGTCAGTCTAGGGGACAGAATCCATGTTGAAAACATCCCTCCTAACATCACTTACTTCTCTCTGCGACGTCTCGACCGATACACCCGATACAAGTTCTCTCTGGCAGCACAAACTGAGGCTGGAGTCGGCGAGGCTTTTACAGAGGAATCGCCCCATTTCACAACTGAGGGTAACTCATTTACATCATAAGATCATCATTCTGTAAACACAAAACCATTTCTAACACGTCTGCCTGCCTGTGCGTTTGTATGCATGAGCAGAACATACACGGGATCAAGTGGACATCGTGACGCAAGGATGGTTCATTGGGTTGATGTGTGCAGTTGCTCTTCTTGTCCTCATCATGCTCATAGTGTTTTTCATCAAGAGGAGCCGAGGAGGAAAGTACCCAGGTACTAGATATATTACTTGAGATAAGTTATTCTGATCACACTTTATTTTTTTATTATTACACTCTTTTTTTTTTTTTTTTTTTTTTTTTTTCTCTGAGTAAAACCGGAACATTTTAGTTTAACTTTCATCGATGAGAACTGATGACATTTTAGTCTAGTTTTTGTTATTAAAAATTTAATTTTAGTCTCTTTTTAATGCAATTCTATTTATCTCAGTCGATATAAGTACCTAGTAGTAAAGACAAAACCAAAATTTTCTTTTAGACAAACCATTTCAAAAAAAGTTATTGTAGCTACCCGCCGGTTATTAAAACAGTCCACTTTTCCCAAATACTGATGTCCATGCGTTTCATTTATTAAACACCGTGAAAACTAAAAACGACAAACAAACCAAATGTTTCACACAAACACAATCAACAGAACATCAAAATAAACAAATACAATACAAACAATGTTTCCCTGATCCATGTTGGCCTGATAACCAGCAGTAGAATAATCAGGAGCATTTAACAGGTGCCTGCATTGAGAACTCACTATGCTGTTCATACAAACTCTCGCAGGTTAAATCAATCAATGCGACCTCTGATTCAAGCCAACCGAAAACAAGGAAATTTATAACATGAACATAAACCAATACTCTGTCAATAATAAAATACAAAAACAATAAACAACCAAAAATACAAGCTGACCGATCAGCGTCAGCTACAGTTATAATATTATATTATTGTTACCTTACAGACTCAATAACACATACATTCCAGACATGGAAAGTGACACTCTGATTTGAATTTACACTGTTTATTTTATCAACCAAACATGTTAGAAGTAACACATAAACGCAACATTACACAACACTGCTATTTATCAGTTCCCTGAAATGAACGTTTTAGATAACAGTATGAGTGAAAAAAATCTTAAAATGATGCCCGCTGCATAGCTGTGTAGTAGGCAAAATGGCACTTTTTGAAAATGATGTTACAGTGCCACTTGACCAGGAGGAAGAACATAACATGTAACAAGAACAGATTACAGAGCTGCATTTATGCTGCAGGCACTTTTAAGTTTATTAGCACTATTACAACAAAACGTAAAATGACCAGCTGAGATTCAATAAGTTACATGCATCAGATATTTTTAAATCTTGTCTGGTTTACGTCTGTACTCTGTGTGCTGAAGAAGGACTTCATACTCACTGCATTCCTCTGTGATTTCAGTGTATTCTGCGGCTCTCTCAGTAGCTATGTTTCCATCTACTTATTTTTGTGCATTTTTAATATGCGCATAAAAAACGATTGATGGAAACACCAAGATGCGCGTAAGCTTTGAAAATGCACATGAAAAAGTATGCACATAACTGAGTAGGATAAACTTTTTATTCAATGAGAAAAGATGCGCATAAACTTTGATGGAAACACTTTTACCGAACAAATTCCAGTATGTGCATTAAAAAAGTCATGTGATCTTGTTATAAGAGATCATGTGATGATGAAAATGTGTGCGAATGGACAAATTAACAGGCTGAGCACATTGTAAAGCATCTGAAATGTTGTTTTGGTCATTCTAAAACGCCTTAACCATTTTAGTATTATGCTGCGGTCATACTGTTATACGGCGCTGCGAAAAGGGGTGGGATTTAAGATGATTAGACATTTAAAAAAGTAAGCGATTTGCCCCATATTTTACATTTCTGTACAGAGAGGTCATGTTTTGATCCTCGATTGGTCTCATGCAATCATGTGATGCGATTTCGCAGGTCAGAGTTCACCAAGCTTGAACTTTTCAACGCAGCGATCTGCGAAACTTGATGCACGAGCTTCCGTTTCCAGTCTGACGCATTCGCGTGCGTATGAATGGAAATCTATGGGGAGAAAAGTGCAGTGTGACCGCAGCTTTAGTGTTATGTTATTAATTACCTCCAGAATTGTCAAAAGCATCTGTGCTCAGCATCTCATGCCTTTAAATGCCACTATGCGTCCATTGTGTGTTGGCATTTGTCTTTTGAGGCACAAGTAATTTATGAAATAAAGAAAAGATTCACGCTGCTTCTCCTACCGCAGCAAATTCCGTTTTTACGTTTACTGTTTGGCACCAGTTAATCAGGTAGTGACGCTTTTGTGCTCTTTGACTCATTAAATGGAAACGCTGCTTTATTCGCACGTCTTTTAGGCATTTTTTCTGTTTTGCACATAAATTTAATTCGCATCTTTGGATGGAAACATAGCTACTGTTTGTTTACAGCACCACATATAGGTGTGACATACATATAACAATGTTTTAATGTTATGTTTATGTTTTAACCCAGTTTTCCCATTTCCATCTGGACGCAGAAATTTCTTGAAAAAATTTGACAAGTTTTAGAAGAAATAAAAACATGATTTTTGCCATCTGGGCGTAGCCTTATAGTCTACTGTTTAAGCTAAAGTTTACTAAGTATTTTGTATGTTTTTTTTGTTTTGTAAGTGCGGGACAATAAGGATTTTGCACTGGAGCCGATGGATGATAGAGAGAATGGAACCTTTGATTACAGGTGAACATGTTTGATTAGTAGCTCAAAACATAATCTCAAGACCTCCTGTTGGAGTTTAAAAATGTTAAATGCTTTCTAAAAGTGCTCCTTTTATGCTATTTAGGATCTAAATTTTGTTTTGAAGCTACCTCTTATGTGAAAAGTTTACATGCCAGGTCAAAAAAACACTTTTATTATATCGTAATACACATTTGATCTCATTTCTCACAGAAACTTAAATACCAAAACAAAAATTGTACAAATATTTTTTTCTCTTTTTGTTAATTATAAAAAATAAATCCCCTGTTCTTAGACGTTCATTTAAATAATGCTGATTTTTTTGGTTGATTGTCCTCAAGTTGCTTATAGGGAGAAAACTTCTATAATGAATATGAAATATAAGTGTAATTGTAAAGCACAGCTTGAACTGTAATTGTTAACAGCTTGTTCCAGCAGTGCAGAATCAAATCGTTCTTTTAGGATGTATACTTTATTTCTTGAGTACAGACATTTTGGATTCATAAACAGCTACATTAAAAGCTACATAAAGGTAATATTTGAAAAAGCATAATAGCAGCACTTTAAGACTATTTATTATAAAGACAATTTATTTTCAGTGATGTACTTGCATGAAAACAGCATGTGAGATGTATTAAACATTTGAAAAAAAATTAATCTTAATATTTACATGAGGGGTGCTCAAACCTGTTGCTGGAGATCAACCTTCCTACAGATTTCAGTTGCAATTCATATCAAACACACCTGACTGTAATTATCAAGTGCTGTTCAGGTCCTAATTAATTGGTTCAGGTGTGTTTGAGTTGGAGCTGAACTACGCAGGAAGGTAGATCTCCAGGTACAGGGTTGAGCTGTCCTGATTTACACCATCACATAATCGCATTAGCACAGGTTGATATAAGAATATACTGTATATCGCAATAATTGTCCCTTTTACCCCTCCCAAAGTCATAATTGATCCCTCCATTCATTAAACATTTTTCACTTTGTTCATTCCTCCTTTTATTTTATTGGTTTTGTCTTTTGCGATTGGACCACTGAAGGTCTCTTGAGAGGTATGATGTTTATGTGTTCTATTAGTTTTATTTTAATAATCTGTTAACTACAAATCGTCTAGACTGTTTTTATACTACCGTTCAAAAGTTTGGCAAATTAATTTCAGCAGTGACGCATTAAATTGATCAAAGCTGACTAACAAATTTGTAACTATACTAGAAAACTATCATGGTTCCACAAAAATATGAACATCTATAACCCAGTAAGATAATCAGAAATGTTTCTTGAGAAGCATATCAGCAAAACAGTATGACTTCTGAAGGATCGTGTAACACTGATCCTTACGTCAAAATATACTTTGATCATTAGGTCTTCAAAGTATATTTTGAATTTAAAAAAGTCACAATATTAGTGTTTTTATAGCTTTTTTTTATTAAATTTACAGACCCAAAACTTTTGAATGGTGTTTTTTTTTATATTAATCAACTAATGTTGTCACAATTTACATAATTATTTAAATTATGCTACTTCACAAAACACAATATTATTTGTATCTTTTTGATATCAGGATAACACGAGTGTCCACCATGCCTTATTCCAGACGGTTTGTATCTCTTCAATTTTCAACCTTTTTTTTGTATATCTGAGAATTGAATCTGAAGTGAAGAATCTCTTCCTCAGTGAAGAGGAAAGCCGTCAGGGACGAAGTCAAGGTGCAATCGAGCACATTAACAGGAGAACCAACAGTGACGACAGCCTGATGGAGTACGGTGAAGGAGAAGAGATGGAGTTTAATGAAGACGGCTCCTTCATCGGAGAATATACAGGCGTCAGTAAGAGGAACATGGACAGGAGCCCATATCATGACAGCTCTGAGCCCACATCTCCTGTGGCCATCTACTCTTTTGCTTAGACACCGACATTATGCCACCTTTACACACTTAGACTGAGACTATGATTCATTTAATCTGTAAGACTGGCTAGATATGACAATAGTATCTGGATGCAGCCTTTATGATGCAAGCTGAGATTGTATCGCTCAGAGATGCAATTTCAGACACAATGCACTTAATGGAGCTAGTGACGTCACTGTGAGGGGTAGGGTTTGGGGTGGGGTTAGGTAAGCACATTAAAAAGCATTGGATTCAGATTGCATCTGCACTAAGTCTGCAGCCGGACCCCTCTCGGAAATGAGGTGATTTAAATGAACCCTCTGCTTATTTTGGAAATAGGCTCATTTTACATGTCTGCTAGAGTAAACAGTTGAGTTTCACCATTTTTTTAATCCATTCAGCCGATCTTCAGGTTTGGCGGGAGCACTTTTAGATTAGCTTAGCATAAATCATTGATTTAGATTAGACCATTAGCGTCTCCCTCAAAAAAAAAAAAAACATTTAGATTTCCTATTTAAAGCTTTAATCTTATGTAGTTACATCATGTACTTAGACTGACGTGAAATGAAAAGTTGTTTCAACGGAATAATCAAGGTCTATTGCTGCTGTAACATGGCTGCATCAGACGCAATGATATAACGCAGCACTAGGGCTATTTTCAGATGCATAATACCACTGTGCCTGCTGCAGCTGTTAGCAAAGTTCCTTTATTATTAGATGAGAGTATAATTCGTAGCTATATAGACCTTGAAAATATATATTTTTAAATTCCCTGTCAGTCTCTGTACATGATGTAACTACTGGATATTTAAGCTATTAATAGGAAAATTATCAAAAAAAAAAAAAAAAGTTTAAGCGAGATGCTACCCACTTAGCAACATTTCTCTGGCTCAGATTTGGCCCACACAATCATCTCTTGCTTGGCCCACATGCCACAGTTAATTACAGTACATGATTGGATCAAGTCTGGCTTCTTCCGTACAAGGGCCAAACATGGACCATATCTGGGCCAAGTGTCAGCCAACCTAATAACCCATAACTGGGCCTGAACTGGACCAGATATGTTGGTGTGTGACAACTGCAATGAATTTGATAAACCCATAAAGCATTTCGCTTTATAGCCAAGCTTTTTTTTTCGAAGTGACCTAATTGCTAGAATTTTTTTTTACTCCAAAATTGTTTAAATGTATTTTAAATGTGGGTCAAGACAGGCCAAACTTACATGGCCCACATGTAACTTTTTACATTTGATATCTGGCCCAAGTCTTGTGTGCCGCCTTACAGACAGTGCCACCTCTGCCAAAGCCCGCCCATCTTTGGCCCACATGTTGCATGCCAGTGTCAGACGAATGCCTGCTGTGCCAAATCTGGGCCAGAATTCTTTGCTACCTGGGTAGTGGTCTAATCTGATTTAATGGTTTATGCTAAGCTAAAAGATCGGAGATTGGCTGAATGAATAAAAAAAATGGTAAAACTCTGGTAAAATGACCTTATTTCCAAAAACAGTGGATTCTTTCTTTAAGAGTAAAACAGTGTTTCTGGTGATTTACAGTAGAAGTACCAATCAGAGTCGTTTTTCAAATCCACAAATCATGTGCGAAAAAAGCCAAGCAAAGGTGTGTTTATCATGTTGATAAGAAAACTGAAAAGAAATGCAAGCTTGATTCGCTCAACAAATACATTCTTGTTTTATGAAATAACATTCAGGGTCAATTTACACAGCTTCACTTAGAGATGTTGAATTTTAGAAAGTCCTACAAAGCTTTATCTAACCAAATGACTTCATTGGAAATCACTGATAGCTGCCACTAAACCTTGTCTATTTTATTTTTTTATGTATTTATGTGTGTTTACTGTACTGTTGGTCATATTAATAGACTACAAGACATTTGTTCTCACACAAAATCCAATCTAACCATCAGCTGCTTATTGTAGTATGATGTACATGATGTTTGTTGTATATTTTTTGAGTCTGGTTAAATAAATACTATCATAAGTTTTTTTTTTTTTGTCATTCATTCATTCATTTTCCTTCGGCTTAGTCCTTTAATTATCAGGGGTTGCCACAGCAGAATAAACCACCAACTATTCTAGCATATGTTTTAAACAGGGTATGCCCTTTTAGCCTCAACCCAGTTTTGAAACACCCATTCATTCACACACACACACACACACACACACACACACACACACACACACTCATAGACGTTGGACAATTTAGTTAATCCAATTTACCTATAGCGCATGTCTTTCTGCACTCTTAAAAAAAAAACACATGAACACAGGAAAAACATGCTAACTCCACATAGAAATGCCAACTGGCCCAGCTGGGACTTGAACCAGTGACCTTCTTGCTGTGAGGCCACAGTGCTATCCACTGAGCCACCATGTTGTCATTTTTATTTTTGTCATAATGGGATTAAATATCACACCAGTGCAGCAGAGAAATACTACAGACTATCAAGGACAAACAAGGCAAAATCTATGCAATAGAAACATGGTAAATGTAATCCATACAACCATGTCTTCTAAAGTCATGTGAAACATTTGTTTGAGAAACAGACCAAAATATGTAATCTTGTGTTCCCCCAAGGTTAACATCTATCCTATATGATGATGAGTAAACAATACACTTTTCACACTTTTGAGTGAACTTTCCAATTAGAAGCACAGTTCACACAGAAATGAAAGTGTGCCATTTTAAATTTGCGGTGAACTATCCCTTTAAGAGCCTGTGATGAGACTGATATGTCGATGTTCTCGGCTAGAGCGCAGTGTTGCCAATTTAGGGATTGGGGATTTGTCGCCAATGTTTTTTTCAGATACATCTGACTATTTTACACAATTTTTTTATTTTACATTTTACTAGTTAATATAGCTAAAATCATAACATTTGATGTCAGAGTTGCCATTTTAAGCTGGTTGAACCTCCTTGAAATTTGCCTCAGATCCTCAATACAAATAGACATGCACAATCAAACATTGATGTTCCACAGTTCAGAATCAGAATCAGTTTTATTGCCATGTGTGCTTCACACACACAAGGAATTTGTTTTGGCAACAAAAGCTTCCAGTGTACATAAAGTGACGAGTGACAACACAAAATTAAATATGAGAAAAGAAAAAGGCGATAAACATTTAACAGATGCAGTCAAAGTCAAAACTATCTGGATGTTGAGTTGTATGTACAGATTTGTTGTGAATATACAGGTTAGGTGCTGTGTACCAATGCGAATGGAGAAAGTATTGCATTGTATATTGTTATAAGGTGCTGTGTACAAGTGCGTATGAGAAAGTATTGCACGTTTATTGCACAGTAGGAAAATATTTAACTGTTCATGAGGCCTGAGAAACCGACCAGACGGTAACAGTTCGAACAGGTATTGTGATGGGTGCGAGAAGTCCAGAGTGATTTTGTGAGCCCTTTTACTCACTCTGAAAGAGTACAGTTCTTGAAGTGTAGGAAGGGTAGTGCCAGTGATTCGTTCAGCAGTCTGGACTATTGGCTGTAGCCTACGGAGGTCAGTTTTGGCAGCTGAGCTGAACCAAAGTTTAGACATTTCCCCTTATAATTATATTTCAGTTTTGAGTTTATACATTGAAATTCCTTGATTTTTTTCTTGGACGTGAGAGAATATTACTGTCACAGAACAATTCAGAAATGCAAGGGAAGCCACAATTGACTTTTAGAATGGTTATCACAATGTAGAATAAGCTTTCCATAAAAATAAGTACAAGTTCAAAGGTTTGTTTAATATCTGTGCTAAACAAAGTACTTTGTGTGCTTAGATAATCACACAAAGCAGTCTTTATCTGTCCACGAGAGCCATATATTACAGGATCATTTAATTTAATTAATTAGATTTAGTTTAAATGTACATAGCACCAACGTCAACCTAGGACAAATCAAGGCAGAGGCAGATTCTCCTTGAATAGTGTATTCATTGTTGAACTCCACTGGGTTATAAATGTGATTTATGTTTATTGCTTATGTTTTTATTGCAATAAGTTATCATTTTAAATGTTATACTGCATAAGTTAATATGATTTATAATAATGTTTTCTATTTACTTTGAAGTCTTATGAAATAAATTAGGAAATTGCCCATGGCAACTTTAATGTAATACAGAGTAGCTTGGTATATTTACCTTCGGCCTATGGCTCTCAATGATATTTGGCTTTTGGCCCTTTATATGAAAACTTTTGGGCACCCCTGCTCAATACTCTAACCCTTGTTGCTATTCCTGAATCTATTACAATCATGTCAGCCATACCCAGAGATGCTCTGCCAAGATGTACCAGATGGGGATGCACAATGGCAGATTCACTGGTGTCAGCTCAAGCAGCTGGCATCCTCTGGGCCACAGCGTTCTCAAGCCCCATGGCCACAGTGCTGTCACCAATCTCAAACGCAAATAATCCTTTACACTCTATAACATCACAAAGCCTTAACTCTCAAGCCCTGCTGAACCCTCACGCTCTAGCATTGTGGACTCAACAATAGGCCTCTCCCTGCCTGCTATTCTGCCCTGTGTGGCCATCATAATCCTGTGTTTGGGCTGCACACTGCTCCTCTGATTGTAATTCACTAGAGCCCATTCCAGTCCTAGACTATACCACAGTCCTTATCTTCTCGAGAGAAACTGTCCAGTCCATGACTCTCCTCAAAAGTCCACTGCATTCCAAGACTCTAATCCAGAGCCTGTTCTGGTTCCATCTAATTAGATGCCAGCTCTAAATTGGTTCTCTACTCCTGAATACCTGTATGCCCCATCCAGCTGGATGACCTGTCTCCCTCAGCCTTTATCTGCCTCTACAGTCCCAGCCATGTATTGTGTTTTGTGCTCTCCATTGGCTCTGTTCTTGTACCTGTGCTTTCTTTTCGATGGCTTTCCTTGTAAGTTTCCTGGTGACTATCATCGCCCCCATGTTAACTCATTGTCTTGCTAGCCCTTATATTTAAACAACTGTGTTTCAGATGTTCTCTGTAAGTTGTTGTTTGATGTTTGACTTCTTGTGTTTCCTTGATTGAGCCCTGGATTGCTGTATGTTCTTGTTTTTGTGTGTACTAGCTATTAGAGTTTTGCTGCACTTATATCTGCCTATCTTTCCCTGTTGATCCATGTGAATGCATCTATCATCTTCCCTTGCTACAAATAAATAAATAGTATTACTATTATTCTTATTACAATTATTTATGGGTAAAGTACTGTACATACATAATCTGTTCAAATCAACATTTACAATCTAACCATTCAACACTGTCATTTGAACGTTTCAAAGTTCAGTTTGACCTAGTTTAAACTTTCCTTTGTTTTCTTTTTCCACCATCATTTGTTTACCTTGTCAACCCAATAGTTCTACACACCTATTCTGTTTTTTATTAATGACCCATTTTACCCCTCATTTAGTTCAGCTCCTTTGTCCAGTATTTTTTGATACACCTTGTTGTTGCTTCATAGCTCCTATATGCTTCATTGGTAGCAGTGGTGTGACGACTGTAATACAGACCACGTGTTAAAGACTAAGCTGATATTGATAATCCAGTCAGTTTATTGGGTCATAAAGACAAACTGTAATAAAGAACAAGTGACAATGATATTCCTGTCAGTTTATTGGCCCATAAAAACAAACAAACTGTAACAAATAAGATTACAATACTTGAAGGTTAGCCTGACAGAAAATTATCAGACCAGACTAACCTTTAACCCAAGCATATACCCAAACATGAACCTAGAGGGTCAGTGTCCTGGAGAGTTTAGCTAAAACCCCAGTGATGTTTCTACTGCAGCACTAAATTTGTGCTCAGTGCTGCTGGCAACACTTCAACGCCACTGCTTGGAGGCATGCAATATGTTTTTACATTGGCTGCTCACAACGCTTTCTCCAAGCTATTTTCAATCCCATAATGCACGTTGAGCGTTTACACTCAACTTCTATATGAATAAACTGAAAAACCTATGCTGCGCTCCCAATGTGCCAGTGCAAACACACCATTAGACACACCGAATACAGCTAATCAAGCTCTTACTAAGACGTATTAAAAACTTCCAGGTTCCATGTTTATACAAGTTGCAAATAAATTCTGGAGGACACCGGCCTTCAAGAACTGTGAGTGAAAACCCCCGCTGTAACCTATTTTGTTCATCTCGGAACATTTGTTGTCCAAACATACATTACCTACACCTAAACTTCATACCCAAATGTTTTTTCTGAAATCAGATGGAAATAATAGTTGAATAACAGTGACGTAGAATCACTTAATCCTGATTGTACAGTAAGTATAAAATTAATATAACATTTGGATGTTAACAGTAAATTCACTGTTAGTTGGGAATGTACAGTATCTGGATTTTGCTTTTTTCCTGGGATGTAATGGGGATTATTGGACATGCAGACACCGATTCATCATTTGTATGTGAATTGTGCTTTGTAGATGCACTGAGTCCTAGACCTTCTCACTTTCCTCCTGCAACAATTTAGTGACTGACTTATAGACCATCCAATGGTTTGCCAGACTAGGGGAACATGGATGATTTAAAGCCTATAATGGACTGGAGAGAGAGCTGTAGATTGATGATAAAGTGAGTTCTGTGTGTACTCAGCCCTGGTGATTATCTGGCTTCAGAAATGCTGGTGGTGTTTAAAACAGAAGAACTTAGGAAAGAGTGACAGTCACATCGAGGAGTTTCATGAAGGTTTCCCATACCTTTTAGCATGGCTTTGGTCAAGTGAAGGCTAAAGGAGTAAACACTGACATAAAAATCTGGAGTCTGGACACCTGGATAATGTACTTACATCCTATTTTTGTAACTCCATAGTTTTAAGAGGAATGGGTTCCACCGGGGGACTTTCACTAGATATGCTAGATATGTTGAAGAACTTTCCAGGTAACATACCAGATGTGTTTTGTTGGAGGTGGGGTCTGATGGAGGTGACTAGTGTGCTACTGATGGAAATTCGCAGAAGAGCACTGCAAGGCAGTGCAATTTTAGTGCAAAGGGCTAGTGTCCCCCGTTGGCAAACTTGGCCACCAATCTAGCTCCACTAAATTTGGGATTGTGGAGTAATACGATATTGACAAAGGCTTTTACAAAAATGACATGCATTGTGTATGAAACCAAATTGATTTATTAATGAAGTATTTTCGTACATATTAGAAGTGTGTCAATCTAACAACTATCTGCACAAAGTAAGAAATGATGCCATCTCTTTGAGGAAATAACATAAACAAATATATTATAAACAAATCATTTATAGAAAATAATGCCCAATATATTGCTATACTCCCATCTGACCATATAAGCTTAAAATATGAAGCAAACATAAACAGCTAGCCCACAGGCACTAATAAGTGGACATTGAAACACTGGAATCTCTGACTAATTTGCATAAAACAGTTTTAATAGTGATTCTAGGACTACGTATGATTATATGTGACAATTGTGAGGATTTTGTGTTGTTGGTTTTGTTATCTCCGCAATGTGTATAGCGTTGTATGGGGTCATGTCATGTGATTTGTTCCCCTTGCCGCGTGTCATTAAAGGGCACCTATGGTGAAAAATCTACTTTTCAAGCTGTTTGGACAGACATATGTGTATGTATGGTGTATAGACCGTCATTTTGGGGTGATATAAACATACTCAGTCCTTTTTTTTCAATTTAACAACATAAAAACGGTGGACCAATTGGAGCGGTTTTCAGACCGACCGCAACTTGACGTAGGAGTGCGGTCCCCCCGCCCACCGAATTGATTGACAGCTGCGTATTAACATGTCTCCGTAGTAACGTGTGTAATCATATCTAACAGACACAGGACCAGGACGTGAGCAAACTAAGCAACCTTAAATAAAAGGTCTGTTCAGTTTGCTAGGATCATCAATCATCATCAAATGTGATCAAAAGTGAGTTTTACAAGTTTAAAATGTTTTAAAACAGTGCATGTGTGTAATGAATTACAGCCATTTACTTCATCAACACAGCCGCGTGTCAGAACAATCATAAAAGACGCTTCAATCCCGGTTTGTGGACGTTAAATCAGGTTCATTTTGTACATTAACATAACAGACATCCATACAGCAGTAGATATTAACCTGTATTCTGTCACATTTGCGTGCAAAAACAGTGCAAAGCTAAACGCGCGCTGTCTGTATGTGCCTGTCAGCGCTGTGTGTGTGTGTGTGTGTGTGTGTGTGTGTGTGTGTATTTGTGTGTGTGCGTGAACTTTGTAACGACATTGTGTGTGACTCATCCTGCAACTCCACAACATGCATCAAACACTCATTGGTAAAGCTCTTACTTGTTGTTTTTCCTCACAAATGTTACGTGAGATCTTATTCCTTCGTGTTTGTCTGTTGTCTGACGCAGCCGAGGGAGCCGCTGCCAGGCACGTGGAAACGGTGGGCGTGAAGGACTAGCCTTAAAGGCGCGGTACACAAAAACAGCTAGCTTCTGCTAAATGCTACAAAAAAAGGAACTTATGACAAGTGTAATAAAAAATCTGATGGGTGTTTTTAGATGAAACTTTACAGACACATTCTGGAGACACAAAAGACTTTGTTAAATCTGGATAGATTAATAATTATTATTATTTTCCAGATATTAAATCTGGAAAAAGTGGTAAACTATGTGCCCTTTAATGTTTCGCGTGTTGCAGCTGTGTTAGATTGCCATCACCTGTATTAGTTTAATCAGTCCATGTATTTAAGTGCTGTGTTAGCCAGAATTCTGATGTTTTTCCCTGTAAGTGATTCCAGTGTTTCTGTTAACTTCTGGAGCTTAGAAAAAAAAAATAATGTTTTATATATACTGTGTTTCTGGAGCATGAGTTAAGACTATCATGACAGCAGTGGTGGCTAAGCAAAATTTCTAAAAAGAAAAGGTCAGCCATTTACTGAAACTTTCTTTACATTACAGGTATACAACGGGAAACTAACAGTGAGGGAAAACGAAAGAGGCTGGAGACAGGACCTACAGACCCGGTAAATATGTAGTAGTGATCTGGGTTCTTTACTTGACATTTCACCTATACTTTTGTTGATTAGTGGTCTTGATTTATGCCAGTAAAAGACTTAGGTCCAGATGACAATGACTATTTATTTTTTATTTTTTTCTCGTCTTCAGGTCTTGGTTAATAACTGTATCACACAGGAGTTTGGTGTGTTGGGTTAAGGAATATAGAAATAATTTTTCATACAGCATTAACAGACAGGCACTCCTGACTGATACAACAGTTACTTGAAAATGACTAGACTCATTTTTCTAGCTGGTAAGTGATTGTTGGTGATTTATATTGATATATATTTGACAATGCTGTAGATAAGTTGTTGTTTGTTTTTTTTACTCTTTCTAGGCTTTTTCTTGGCATTGTGCCACTTTGGTAAGTTCGCTTTCTTTTTTTTTCCTCAACTATGGAAATAAATTTTTCCTACAGATTTGAAAGTTTGTATTGTGGTTTCAAGAGCTCAGATGATGTCTAAGCACAGTTTTCAGATTTGTTTATGTGGAAAATTGAGTTATTGTAGTTTGTTGCAATGTTGAGTTTAAGTTGCATGTCTTATCACACCTAAATCTAGCAGTTCTGACTTTTACACTTTTGTAAGTCTCTTACATCTTACTTTTTTCCTCAGAGCTGCAAGCTTGCATCTAAGAATTATATTTTTACAATTGTGACTTTTGTACCTTCTGATTTGAATTGATTACAATGCACAATTTGGACTCATTTTTTAATTATTATTATTTTTTTAATCCACTATTACTTTACCGGAGTAACTTTCTCTATTTCTCAGCAATCTAAAATTGAAATACAAACTTTGTGCTGCAGAACATCTGTCTTTTTTTTTAATTGCTTTTTTTTCCTTTTTATTGAACGGAGTCTTTAATTTGATTACACTGATTTGATTAAATTGTTCTTTAAACACTTAAAGGTGTTTTGCAAGTTTGACTCAAAGCATAAAAATACCATAATGTGTGCAGATATTTAAGAATTCGAAGTGAACATTCTTGTTTACTGAAAAAAAGGCAAAGTCAGATTCTGCTTTGAATGGGTTTTCTGTGCCAATGCTATCTTTAGGTAAATTTAACCTGCACAATGCTGGTTTAGCCAATTATTTCATCACCCTGGGTTGCCTTTTTGGAATATAGTGCATTTAATTCAGAAGGACTCTGAAATCGGTGGACAGTATCAGATGTTGAAATGAGATTCAGTTCCACATGAGGTTATTAATTAGCAAATGATATAAATATTACGAACCTCAGCAGGTTACATTGTAACTGCGTGTCCTAACAAGCTTTGTGACGAGATGCGCAGTGAGCAATTTGGCTGTTTGCGCCATATGAAGCACGACAAACGTAAACAGCCATTCAAAAGCACAGAATATGCACTCACTCATGAAACGGCAAGGTTTAATTCATGTTAACCCTCTTTAACATCATTTAATGTAGATGCTGAATCACTCATGTGTTTAGTTCTAAAGATCAATTTCAAACTGTTTATTTATTTAAGATCCAAGGTGAACTCTCTGCTGCTGCTTTCAGTATATGGCAATAAGTGTCATGTAAAATGGCATTCAAACTCTCATTATTAGCATATAGCACTGAATAAAGCACATGAGGTTTACCTGAGGTGATCACTGACATAGGTTTCTGTTCAGCTGTGAGAAATAGAAGCCGGTTCTAATATATCAATTCGAGGTGTTTGTTCGAACCAACTCTTAATATAGAAAATATTACCTCTATCGTGTGTCGTTGCTTATTTAGAACCGTTAAATCACTCGCTCTTGTACTCAATCTGGCAACCTGCGCTTTTGATCCAGAAGTGCAATACCTAGTTCAACCACTGGGTGTCAAACTTGCTTACTGCACCTTTTAAAGGTTGAATTTAATGCATCTGCAACTACATGCTGTAACTTGTATAACTGATTTCAAGTTTTTAACGTTAGTGTTTTGAACCAATTGCATTAGTGTTCATTGGTGCATATTAGGCCATTTAATGACAATGTATTGCATAAATATTTGACATGAAAGTTTTAGGTTTGCACACATTGGGGATATGTTATCTACTGTCAGCAATCAAGAAAATGATTCTTAGTCACTTTTTTTTTTCTTTTCTTTTTTTCTTTTTCAGGATTGGCCTCCCAACTTGTATGTTACTTCGCAAACTGGTCTCAGTACAGACCTGATGTTGGCAAGTACATGCCATCTAATGTGGATCCACATCTGTGCACTCATTTAATTTATGCCTTTTCTGTTATTAATATTCAAAATAAACTGGCAACCTACGAATGGAATGATGAAACTTTTTACCAGTCCTTTAATGGGCTGAAACAAAGGTGTGCTGATTTAACTGGCCATATTACTTTCGGCTTTAATGCATAATGTAATCTTAATAGTAACTTTATTTACTGAAGGGCATTATAGTGAATAATGCTAAATGTTTACTTTACAGCAACCCCAACCTGAAAACACTTTTGGCTGTCGGCACATTGAACTTAGGTTCAGCTCAGTAAGTCCTGCTGTATTTTGTTCTAATGTACTGTATTTGCTGTGTTTTGTTGCTGTACGTTTCTCACCATGACCCCAGGTTTAGCAGAATGGTGTCCACATCACAAAAGAGAAGGACATTTATTCAGTCCACTATCAAATTCCTGAGGACCCATGGATTCGATGGTCTGGATCTGGCCTGGGAGTATCCTGGTTCTGGTGAAAGTCCTCCTGAAGACAAGCAGAAATTCACTTTGCTCTGCAAGGTACATCTAATTTTGATAGATGGATGGTAACTTAAAATAATGGAAGGATTTACTTTTGCCCCAGACCATGCATGAATAATTTTTTTTTTTTTTTTTTTGACAGGACTGACTGTATCTTTTTGACAGGACTGACTACCTTATCTTCGCTACATACAGATTACAAAACCAAAACATTTTTCAAGTGTAATTGGTTCACTTAAAAGTAGCTATTTCAAGCTTTAGGTGAATGTGTATATTATGTCAAGTATTCACTGCATGTGTTTTTGTTGACTGTTGTGAAAGCACAAGTTTGGTCTGAGCTTCTCCTGCAGAAAAATGTCAATCTGTAACTACGTAAGATTGGCTCTTGTACTATTAGGCAGGGCTTCGTTCGCTATATTGACAGTTACAATTTTTTTTCCAATTCAAAACTGAGTGACATGTCTTGTGTATTATAGTCTTTAATGCGCAGTGTTGGAACTTGGGAGCATGGTCACCATGTGTAAGCAATGTAAAATACAGAGCCAAAAAAAGCAATGCAAGAGATTAATACTAAAGATACCAAGAGTTAAGTGTATTTTAAATGGCAACACAAACAGCTTCGACCTAATGCAATGCCCACAAGTCCAGTGTAAATCTGTGGTTTAAGTTTTTTTTTATTATTTTTTTTTCTTTAGAAACAATTTTACCAGCTTTTTTTTATTTTTATTTATTTTTTTTTTTTAATAAACTTGCATTTAAGCTGTAAACTGATATAAAAGGACCATAATTAAACTTAACTTTTTTTTTTTTTTTTTTTTTTGACAGGAGCTTTTAAAAGCTTATCAGGCAGAGAGTGCAGCCACTGGACGCCCCAGACTCCTGCTTTCTGCTGCAGTGGCTGCTAGGAAAGGAATCATTGATGCTGGTTATGAAATTGCAGAAATTGCCAAGTATGTGTTTTTTTTTTTTTTGTTTTTTTTTAAATATGAATCCTGAAATTGGACCGTGTTAAAATATACAATCTGACTGTGAAACTGATATTTCCTTCTGGTGATGCAGGTATTTGGACTTCATCAATATCATGACCTATGATTTTCACGGCTCATGGGAGAATGTAACTGGACACAACAGTCCTCTGTACCGAGACTCCAGAGACACAGGAGACCAAATCTACTACAATACTGTAAGAACATTTATTGTACTGTATAATTGCCTTTTGGCATGAATAATCAATCAGAGAAATGTGAATACTGTAGTAATTAGTCTAGTCTTTGGTGTCTTCTACAGAAGTACTTTTTAACCTGTTGTGTTCCTGACAAGTTAACATTTATTGGTGCTTTTAATAAGCTTTACTAACAAATGTCTTCAATGCGCTATTACCTTTTGAATGCAGGACTTTGCAATGACCTACTGGAGTGGTCAGGGCGCTCCTGTGGAGAAGCTGAGGATGGGCTTTGCTTCGTATGGAAGAACGTTTTGCTTGTCATCTGCCATCAATGGACTTGGAGCTCCAGCTAGTGGTCCAGCTTCAGCTGGAACATACACCAGAGAAGCTGGATACTGGTCCTTTTATGAGGTTTAAACGCATTGGTTCATTGTGGAAATGATCAGATTTAATCATACAATACAATGTACTGACTAATCGTCTCCCAACAGATCTGTACTTTCCTCCAAGGAGCCACTGTGCAACAGATTGTTGATCAAAAAGTTCCTTATGCAACTAAAGGACAAAACTGGGTGGGATTTGATGACCAGGAAAGCTACAAGACTAAGGTGAGCATGCCGAAGTATAAAACATGAATGTAGTGCTCATGCTCTCAGTAACAGGTCTGGTCTGTTTTAGGTGGACTACCTGAAGGAGAAAGGCTTTGGTGGAGCTTTTGTCTGGTCTCTAGATCTTGATGACTTCAGTGGTCAGTTCTGTGGGCAGGGCAAATATCCTCTTATTGGACACCTCCACACGCTGCTTAATATCAGCAACACTGGTAAAACATCTCTATGAAGCTCATTTCCAAAAAACAATTGATGTAGCATATTGGAATCTACAAACATTGACTCATAATTAACAATTTTACAATTGTATAAAATAAGTAGAATCTCATAACTGACAATGCTATATTGGCATCATCGAATAATTGATGTTATAACAATGATTGCTTGGTGTAGGGGAATTAAACCACATTCCTGGAGCGCTACCTTTCTGCAGAATTAAGCTGCAACCTTGCTCAAACATCTGTATTCATTTACCAAGTGCTCCTTCAGAGCCTACGAAGTAAGTTTAGCTATGTTTGATCAGGGTTGAAGCTGAACTCTGCAGCAATGTAGCTCAGTAACAGGGTTGAGCACCCCTGGCTTGCCTTTCGTAATTTTGACTTAAACTTTATTGACTTAATTATGTAACGAAGTCTATAATTTTTGTCTAATTATAACAATTTTTACTTTGTACCAAAGAGCAACAATTACAACTTATGACATAGTTAATATAATTTAAGTTAGTATAATTTAGCATCACCCTCTGTTTTAACTAATAACTTCCTGACTGTACATAAGGCTTACTTGCTCTTCAAAAAGTAAATGCATATCTTGAAATTATTTTAGTGACCGCTTTTTAAAATGGGAATTAAATTTTATGGTGTCAGCTGATTTTTTTTTTTTTTTTTTTTTTTTTTTTTTTAAGCACCAGATTCAGTGTAGCCATGGACTTTGAAAATTTAACAAATGTTAGATGTATGGATGTTTGCATTGACCAGTCAAACCAATAATTTTAACAAGCCATTCAAAACAACACTGATTTTAATAACTGTTAAGCTGATTAAACTTCAACTTCTTCCAGAGTTTGCACATCACCTTCCAAACACTATTAGGACTGGTGGGCCATCGGCAACAGGATCTGCTGTTATACCTCATACCACAACACCTCTTGTACCAACAGCTCCCTCTGAATCAGACTTCTGTGCAGGCGGATTAGAGGGCATCTTTGCAAATCCAGATAATCCCATGACATTCATTCACTGTGACCATGGCAGGACCTTCATACAGAATTGTCCTGCGAAGACTGTCTTTGATCCTGCCTGCACATGCTGTAACTGGCCTAAGAAATAACCTCACTGTCAATCCCACAGTTGGACGCAAAGACTTTCAAATTTATATTTAAGTCCAGTATACAAAGCTGTTTGATGTAACTCATATCTTGGTATTAATCTGTGTGCCACAAGTTTTAACCCACTCATGTTTTCGTGATGTCTTTTGTACCAATGGGTTTGTTCTCCACACTCCTTGCACAATCCCACCTCTGTGCATCTGTTATTACTGTAGCTTGTGTGCATTCTAGACCAGGACTGCTGCAGAGTTTAGTTCCAACACTTACCTGTGGGTTTCAAACAAGCCTGAACTTTGGTTTGATCAGGTGTGGTTGACTAAGGTTGGTGTAAGTTGTTCAGGGCTGGACTACGTCACCCCTGTTTCTAGAAAGTAAAGAAATGATCTTGTGAATCAATGATTCATCCCTGGAGCATGATTGCAACCACCTTAATAAAGAAATTGCAGAAAGTGACTGTCCATATGCACTTTTCACATTCACATTTCAAAAAAGGCATTTAGCCCACCCATACAATTCTGATACAATTCTGTAAATGTATACGGACCATAAGGAATATGTAGAAGGTGAAATATATTTTAGTGTCAAATTTTTTTTTTTTATAAAACTTTTTAGCAGTATTTAGACTTGAATTAGTGTTGCGATTTAATATAAAACTAAATTCTTTAAATATTAATATGGCACATTTTGTTCAGTAATGTTATACCACCATTCACATGTTTCAAATTTCTCTAATTGTTGTGCCAGCATATCTGGAACTTTAGGGCAATTTAAATAAGGAGATGACTCTTTCTAGATAAGTGTAAATCGAATTTCAAGGATTACTATTAAATTACACCCATGCTCTACTGTAAAGGTGTCAATGTTTGACACTTGATGCCTTTAAAAAAAAAAAAAAAAAGTATTTATTTTTTTTGTTAATGCTCCTGTGAGGAATGAAAGAGAGTCTCAGGTCCATAGCCAGGGTGGTTTGAAAGACCCACCCCTCACTGACAAAGGTCCAAAATTGGTCTCATGCATGTGCTCATTTGTCCTATTTTGACTGCTATACCATCATAAATAATGAAAATAACCCATTGAAAAAGGCTTTAAGACCAAGTGGAATCCTTAGCTGTTGTTTCAGTGTGACTTCAGCTAATCATTTTTGATTAATGCAAACAATTATTGTTCATGAGTCCAACATCCAGCTGTGCAAGAAAACACAATCTGAGAAGTCATCTTTCCCTGCTGTATTGTTTTTAAATAGAGAAAACATTTCACTTTTACGTAACTTATTCTATTATTACTGAAACCAAATATGACAATAAAAAGGTGAAGCACCAAAAGTGGCCCATATTAAAATTAACTTAAATATTAATTTGCCTAATGTTGTTATCCATGAATGGTCAAGAGTAATTATTTCAAGAAAGGATAGAAAATTTGTGAAGCTCTACATTATTATTATTATTATTATTATTATTAATAATATTGTTATTATTATTATTGTTATACTGTAATTTTTTATTCAAATGGTTATTTGCCTAATAAATGACAATAGGCCACAGTTTTTAATTTAAAGCTTTATGAGACTGCTATTTTTTTCTAATGATGTAATGGGTAAATTTATATTTTAAAATAAGTATTTATTCATCTTTCTTTTTTGTAAATCTTTAGTACATCAAAACGTGGTTATGACCACCCAAAAAGCTAATCCAGCTAGAAGTAGTGCTTAAAATGTCACAAAAATGCCGTTTAAATCGTATAATTAAATAGAAAATGAGGCAAATAACCACTTTCACAAGGCTGGCTACGGCTCAAATCTTTGACTTAAATTTCACAATATTCTTTAGATTTCACAAGCTTTGTTAGAGTACAATTAAACACCTCAATACAATAGCACTGATAAATTAGGGTGCTCAGATTCGTTATTTTAAACATCCAACTTATTTCTCAGCTGTTTAAGTTCAAAGGGCAAATGCTGATTTTCATTTTTTATTTTTTTTTCACCAAGACTGTTTTATTAGCAAAAAAATGTCTATTCAGAAGCAAATTATGGGTTTTGTGTGAACTGCACTTCATTCAAGTAGTGTGCTCTATTGTTTTAAAGTGACTTAAATATTCAAATGATAAGTTTGTGATAAGTTAATATGTGTATTGCATTATACTTACACATATTAATGATATAGGAATACAGTCTACTACTGTACATGCATTAACTGATTTTATATAAAATATTGCCATTTGTCGTCAAGGCAATTTGAATACAAACTTTTAAATAGTTAAACGTGAAACTCCTGTGGAAAAACGGGAGTGCTGGCAGTATGAAGTTTTCATTATGCATTAAAAAAAATAGTAATAATAATTAATGAATGTCCTAACCTACATAGCCCTGTGTAAAAACAGAGCCATGTGCTCCAAATTTTATAACACAAATTAACTGGTTTATGACACCTAAAATCAAATTTTCTATAGCCACACCCAGGCCTGATTATTGCCGCACCTGTTTGCAGTCAAGAAATTACTTAAATAGAACCTGCCTGACAAAGTGAAGTAGACCAAACGATCCTCAAGAGCTCATGCTGAGATCCAAAGAAATTCAAAAACTAATGAAAAAGTAAAATAATTGAGCTCTGCTCCACCAGTCTAGAACCATGCAGGATAATTAAAGGACTGCTTTTCCTGATAATTTACTCAACCCTCTAGTCATCCATGTTGATTTATTACTTTCTTCAGTCAAACATTAATAAAGCTTTAAAATATTGAGTGATAGGGGAGTGATCAATTTATCAGCAACCTTTCATTTTAGAAGTAGGCAAATAGGCGTACAAACAGGTTAAGTATACATATACGTAATCCCTTCAAACAAATGGAGAAGTATTATTAAAGACTGGCATTTATGTTGCCCATTGTACTTCACCAATCAGATACATGCTATGGTTTGTTTGCCATTTCCTCTTAAAGATTTAACTTTTCAGGTCTGTGCTGCCTAGCTCCGGGTTTTATTTGTAAATGTGTAAAAAAATATAGAATATCTATAACCCACTGGAATCATGATTTAGGTCGCCAACCTGATTTCACCATGATTTCATGTTGATCCTGGAACAAATTTCCAATCAGCCAATCAGAATTATGGGATATGTTTACAGTTTATGTTAAGTTTAGGCTTATGGTTTCCTTCGTGATTGCTATCCAACTATTAGTTCCCTCTGATTTTGATATGGTTGGGTTTAGCGGTAGGGAATAGGTATGGATTACATTTTCAAACAAAAATGATGTTCCAGGATTAATATAAAAGTTAATCCACGATAGCATCATACTTGGCAAAATCATGACGTGCGTTATATATTTTGCTGACATATGTAGGCCCACTTTCATTATCCCAAATGTTCAAATGCAGAAAAAGAATCTTAACTTTGCATGGATCATGTCATGTCGCAATGATAAAGAGGTCATTCCCCAATGATTTTCCAGGATCTCCGCGGGGTCTTAAAAAGAATTAAAAAGTTGATAAATCAGTGTAGAAAATTGAAGGCCCTTAAAAAGAATTAAAAAGTCTTAAATGCTATTTTGCAAGGTATTAAATTTTTATATAAATTTTGATCCTGCGATGTATGGTTGTATGCTAAAGTTTGCATTAAATCTGCAAATATGAGAATGCTGTGTAATTTATGAAATAAAAAAAAATTCTGCTAGATTTGACATCCCGCTGCTTTGTTTACTGCAATAATCCAGGCAACACCATTATTTCTGCAGTTCTTTAGGTGCCCACCTGCTGAATTAGCTAAATTTAATAGTCTTTTATTTAGTATATGAATGTTTTAGCTTTGGATTAGTTTCTTACATTAATATTTAGTAAATATACTGTAAGTTAATCTCACCAGTTGTTTTAAGGTCTTAAAATATATGGAAAGAGTCTTTAAAGGGTCTTAAAAGGTATTGAATTTCACTCTCTGATTCCTGTATATACTGTTTTCTATTTGGCTTTACAGAACAGCCTAGCGTTTAGTGCGTTGACACATAGAACTGAGGGGATAAAGAACTGCTCGCGGTGATTTTCCCCCTCTCTTTGCTCTCCTCACTTTCCTGTCTGTAATCTCCACTGTCCTGTCCATTAAAGTAAAAAAAAACCAAGGGCTCAAACCATGACCTTCTTGCTGTGAGGCGATTGTGCTACCCACTGTGCCACCGTGCTGCCCCCTTTATTTATATATATAAATAGCGCAGCTCACAGCAAGAAGGTTACCCCCCGCTCTTCACTTACTGTTCACACAATTTATATATATATATATAATGTTGTGTTTCATTAGACTGCACAGAGCAGCATTATAACAGAACTTTAAACTGTATTCAGTAAGATAAAATGATTGCTGGCCCACATGATCACAACCAAAAACAATCTGAGGCAGTCGAAACATTTCTGCTGCTTTTATTCGCTGCCTGAAAAAATTGATTTACTATTCATTACAGTTTTGCATCTATTTTAAAATAAAACTTGAAAATATTTATCGGCAAGTGTCACATTCACACTCATTTATTCTATTTTCTAATTTCAAACTATATATGCCCAGGGAAGCATTCACATTTATGTTTAGCATTAATAATGTAAATAAATATAAAATAATGTTGTTTATTTAATTGTTTCTTGCACTAAATTGGATTGTGTTTTAGGGAAAACAGAAATGTCTATACAATGTATTGCTAATGTAATGCAAAAGGACATTATTAAACAGTATAGGTTATATTACATGTGTGTAAATTAAGTGTGTAACATATCTTGTATTGTATAACTCTGTGTAGCATATTATGTTTTTCAGGCTGGTTAATACTACTACTGCTACCAGGGCTTGACATTAATTTTTTTTGATCACCAGCCACTGTGGCTGGTATTTTTCCACACATTACTAGCCACTCTGCATTTTCACTAGCCACAGTTTTGTTGTTGGGAAAATAGATTTTATATGGGCCATCCTCATTGTCGAACCCTGCTTTTAAGAAAACTACAATTTAAAAAAACATATTCAACTGGCCAAAGTGGCTATAGTGGAGGTGACTGTCTAACCCGCCACAGGTAAAATGTACCTGCATTTGGCGGGTTGGCGGGTGTTAATATCAAGCCCTCACTGCTACTAATAATAATGTTTATTTTTGGTTTGATATAAACCATTCAAATAAGCGAGTACTAATAAAATCTTACATGTTGACAATAGAAGAAATGAGAAGTTACAGTCTAAAAAACGTGTGGGAATTAATGGTGGCATTTATTGCCGCCATAAAGTTGTGTTCAGTGAAGAGAAAACTTGCTTTTTATTTCACCTCTGCTTCCTGGTCTAGATTTATGATAAACCAAACAGTTGAACAATGTAAATATTTTTGGGTTTGAAGGTTAAATTTGAGACCATAGCGTGTCACTTTCTGATGTTTTACATGGAAACATTTGATCAGTCATTGAGGCTTAAATAAGGGAACGAGCATTCATACAATCACAATGCGGAAAAAGAATGTTGCTTTCCCAACTGTGACATCAACCAGGCAAGGTGACAGAAAAAATCAGGTCTTGTGTGTTTTGGTTAATCATTGTATCATGCAGAAGTGAGGTCAGTGTGTTTGGGGGTAAAAAGAAGTAATAAAAACAACAATTCCTTCTATTCATGCATCATTAGCAGACAGATACTCTTGGCTGATAGAACCATCGCTTGAAGATGAGCAGATTCATTTTTATAGCCGGTAAGTGATTGTTGATTTTGCAGAAGATACTTTTTAATTAAGACATTGACGGTTCATTTTGACCTCTTTTCAGGCTTTTCACTGGCATTGTGTCACTTTGGTAAGTTTTCTGTTCATTTGTTTCATTAAAAAAACAGTAATACTTTATTTTGATGGTCAATATTGCACTTTTCCTTGACTAAAAGTTGCATTGCAACTACATGCCAATTCTTATTTGAGTATCACTGTCTGCTTAGTAGACTATCTGTTGATACTGCTCCTTTTAACAGACATTTAGGTGACTATAAGAAACTTTATAAGTACATGTCAACTTAGACTAACCCTAACCTAACAGTCTATTTATAATCTATTGAGAATTAGTTGGCATGTAGATGCAATGTAACTTAAATTTAAGAAAAGGTTTTAAAGAAACCATCAAAATGCCATATTTTGTATATTATTAATAACAAATTTGTTCTCCTGATTGAATGATTATATTTATATACCAATTCTGACTTTTTGTAGAAAACTGCTAATTTGTGTCTTGCAGTATTGAGTTCTTCTTGAGTTCAGATTTGAGAGTTAACATCCACATTTTGAAGATACTGTAGCTGTGAGCAGCAAATTCAAGTTTATATCTCATAAATCCAAGTTTAAATCTCATTGCACTGAATTTAAAAAACAAAATTACCCTTGGGTTTAAAAGTTTCATTTCCAAAACTCAGAATGACATTTATCTCATGATTTCTCTTATAAATTGCTAGAGTTTTAACCTAGGACTTTTTGAGTTTACATTCCTCCAGTTTGTTTTCTCTGAACCACAAGTATACAGTGCTCAGCATATATAAGTACACCCCCCACAAATCTATCTTTTAAATTCATATTTTCTATAGGATGCTTTACAATATTAGATTTGTGCATATACATTAGTTTAGTCAGCACTGAAGCCAAATCTGGAGCTTATCTATCAAAATAACTTACAATAATGGTAAAAAAATTAGTTGCCAAAATTATATGTTAGGGAAAAATATTAAATAAAATTTTCAAAAATAGAAAAAATCAAGAGAAACAAAATAAATATATGCAATTTTGTTAATGTTGTGGTTATTTTTTTTGCAATGTTTTGCCTGAATTTAAATATATTATCTTTCCATTCTAAAGATGTCCTGTAACTAAAATGTTATTTTAATAAATATAACTGTAGGGACTAAGCTGAAATATAATTGAATGAATAAATATATATGTTTATTAAATCTGTTTTGTTCAAATGCGCCAACATATTATCCATATTCACTGAGAAATGGATGAAAATATTCATTTTCAAAATAGGGTGTGCTCATATATGCTGAGCACTGTATGTACAGTATGTGCTGTTTTCTCTAACTACAGACTGATTGACAGACATGTATTATGTCCTCTCTCCACAGTCAGACCTCACACTGACTAAAGCTAGAAGTTGTCTAACAAATATTACAGAAATTTCTTGTCATGTGTTTAGTTTTACTTTGGCAAAAAAATATATAATTAGAAAATAAGTATTAAACCTTTTTAAAACACGTCATAGAGTATGCTTAAAGCACTGTGAAAATGGCTTGAATAACTGCATAACTAACTGAGGTTGCTTCAAACATAACTGTAGTCCCCGATATTAAATCATATTTCTTTTGCAGCTATAATGGATCTCCATACAGCATATATTTACATGTTTGGTTGGAATATGCCATGAGTAAATGTACAAAAGCAGGGCAGCATGTTAAATGTACAGTGTGTTTGTTTGCGTGTGTATGTGTATGTGTGTGTGTGATGATTATTAAAGTCTGCGAGAACCAGAAGTTGCGTGAACTTGAACCGCAAGTTGTATTTCAGTGTGGTGATGTACTTCCAACTAAAATGGAATATTGAGTAGGGCGGTCTGTCTTTATGCAGCTTTCTTTTCAGCAGGGTATGATAAACCTTTTATATATACACAGTATATTTATATAAATGTATATATGCATTTGAAGCTGAAACTACACAGACACATACTAAGGACACCAAAGATGCATTTAACATCTTGTAAAAAAGTGACAAAATAGGTGTTTTTGTCATATTTTTTCAGTGGTGAAAATAGGCTTTCATAATTATATAAGCATTTCTCTATTGCTTACACTCTATAAATGTTTCAATCGGTATTTGTAATGAAAACAAATATTTCTTAAAGCTTATTGTTGACATTAGCTGTATTTGCAGTGATTTATTTGAAGTATACTGTAATAAATATCGGCATCTCTGATTCCTAGGAATTGTTAAAAACTGATGCAGTGGCGTAGTGCACGTATTGTATAAGAGGCTAAAGTATGTTTATGACAAAAGAGAATATACTTTGTACAGAAATACTTAGTGCTGTAGACTGAGGTGTGTATAGATTAGGGTGTAGCTTTTTAAAATTGTTTTGAGAACATGTTTTGTTGGTTCATTAAATTGGTGTCTGCAAGTATTTCAAAGGGTAGTTGTTTTTGTTAGCAATTAATAAAATATTTTTTAAATTTTATTAGAACCATTTTAAGGTCAAAATTAATAGCCCCTTTAAGCTATTTTTTTTGATAGTCTACAGAACAAACCATTATTATACAATAACTTGCCTAATTACCCTAACCTGCCTAGTTAACCTAATTAACCTAGTTAAGCCTTTAAATGTTACTTTAAGCTGTATAAAAGTGTCTTGAAAAATATCTAGTAAAATATTATTTACTGTCATCATGGCAAAGATAAAATAATTCACTTATTAGAAATGAGTTATTAAAACTATTATGATTAGAGATGTGTTGAAAAAAATCTTTCTGTTTAACAGAAATTGGGGGAAAAAAAATAAACAGGGGGGCTAATAATTCTGATTTCAACTATATATGCGTGTGTGTTTGTGTGTGTGTGTGTGTATATATGTATTTGTATATATTTG
>CAIGQZ010001345.1:4368939-4382827 GCA_903798205.1 Danio tinwini
TATATTACACAAATTATAAGAACCCATTGGAGAATCCAAGGGAACCAGCAGGGAATCAAGTCTTCTAGGTTTTTTTGGCAGGACTACAGCTCTCTATACTTAAGGCCTGATATACGTCTAACTAAATAGAAAAATGAACTACTGAGACATAATTTTGAACAAATTTAGGCCAAAATGAAGTTTGTTTAGAGCAGCGGTTCTCAATCCTGGTCCTCGCTGCCCCCAGCACTGCTTATTTTGCGTGTCTCTTTTGTTTAACACGCCTGATTTAGATAGCATAACCAGAACTGTGTTGAGATATACGTTCCCTATATAGTTTTTACTGCTCTCTACCCCCTGCACAAAAAAATTGTCTAAACTTGAAGTTTACTTAATTAGAAAAAAAATAACAACTGTTTTTAGCATTTTTAATTATTACAGTGGTGTGACGGGTTATTTAACTGTAATCATGTGATTAGCATATAAGTCACATCTTGTGCACATTATCCTTTAAATTGAAGATGTTTTCAACCTGAAATCATGCTTGAATATCTTGTGATGTCCACTTCCCAACCCAAACCCCTGAAGTAGTAAAAGAAACATACAAAACATGCAGAGTGGAGCGCAGTGAGCACCAGGATTGAGAGCCGTTGGTTTAGAGTTTATTTCAGAAGTTAGAAACAGAAACTTAAAATATTTGCCAAAAACCTGAAGGTGATATAAACCTGATTGCAGAATTCATTTTTATAATTATATTACACCTATGCTCTTCTGTCAAAGCCTGTACTGTTTTTTTTTTTTTTGTTTTTTGGATTGTTCAGTAGAGAATGTACAAATGAAAGTCTCACAACCTTCATTTCTTCAGGGTTTTTTTCTAATGTTATAATTTTTCAAATGACGTGTTTAAATGTCCTCCGAGCTGTTTTGAGATCCGTGTAAGTAACATCCCACCGTTTACAGCTCATGCTGGCTGCTATGAGATTGAGGCAGACTCCTGACGTCATTATTCTGCATGAGCTGGAAGTAAAACAGCACAATCTCTTCATAGTTCTGAATGGAGATTCTCTCATTCACACCATGGAATCTAAAGAAGGTACATGAATGTTCAATTATATCACAGAGCCCTACAAAATCCATTTTAGTCAACTGAACTAGACAACTTAGATCAATTAGGATTAGATTAATTAGTTCAATTAAATAAACTCATCAGGATACAGTATACAGTATGTTGCATACCAAACAAAAGTCATTAAAAAAGAAATGCAGCTCTCAGATTTAAATAGTTTCTTTCTTTTCATAGAAATGGAAATGTATACATCACAAAAAAGCTCAATAAATATGCTTTCTATTGGTGCATACTTTGTTAGGACAGGACAATATTTGGCAGAAATACAATTGAAAATCTGGAATCTGATGGTTCCAAAAAAATTTACAGACTTAGAAATCCATCTTAAAATGAAGCGCTTATTAATGCACATTACTAATAAAGAAATTTACTAAATATCTTCATGGAACAAGATCTTTACTAATTATTCTAATGATATATAGCATAAAAAATATATAACTTTGATCCGTACACTATATTTTTGGCAATTGGCAAAAGTTTACCTGTACAAATAATATTAGTTTTGTGGTACAGTGTCACATATGACGATTTGATTAGATGTACAGCAATACTTTTATTTTTGGATTTATTTATTCAAAATTTGCCAAATTCTGTTGTTTACAGAACGTTATACAGCTAATTCTGCTTTTAGAAAAATTATAATTTCATTAAAATGTTTTACCACAGACAAAGCATTTCATTGAAAGTTCTACTATTTAAGTTTTAGAGCCTTACCTCTGAGGATCACCAGGTTTGAACCACGATGGAGCGAATCGATAAATGTCTCGGGTGATGTCTCTGTAGTGCCGGCTATCAGTGTTGCCCACACAGATGCCTGTGAGAACAAATCATAGAGTGGCTTTTCACAAGTCAATGATGTATGAATGAGCCACTTCAGCAGAAATGCATCACAGGACTAACCAGGGGCCACTGTGAGCTGAGGAAACATGCTCAGCACTGTTTTCTTGATTATCTGAAAGCCGAACGACTGCTCATCATAGGAGCTGATAGGCAGTGGGTCGAATCCATTCACCATCTCTATCTTCACACGCTCATCAGATATGGTTGACTGGACCAACTCCAGAACCTACAAGAAACCATATAGAGTAGGTTTGTAACAACTTTAATGGCCTAAATAATTGCAGGATTTACATTTGTACATTTTACATTAAGGTGTTATTCATTCATTTATTTTCTTTTCGTCTTATGCCGAGTTCAGACTGCATGATTTTAACCCTGATTTTGACTCACCGACAGGTTTTGGGAAGTCGCCGACAAATCCCAGAAATCACAGGCAAACTGCTGCTCGTGCACGCGAGTGACCATCACACAGTGTGAACTATCAAAGACGTGATCTGAGAGAAACGCAGATGAGTCGCCGATGCCCATAGATATTTGGCGTGTTAAATATTTGGAGCTGTCGGCGATTCAAATCATGCCGTGTAAATGTGTTCTGACTAAAAATAACATTAGCTATCACCTACAGCCAATGAGAGACCAGCATCCACTAGTGTGGTTACCTAAAGGCCAGCGGGAGGTTGGGGGAGAAGTTAAAAGCACTCATTTTCAGTTTATTTGGACCCAAGAAATTGAGGAAAAACTAGCAGAAATTTGGCAGGAGCACCCGTGTCTGTTTGACCTGTCATCTGAGCAAAACCACAACCGGTTAGAAAAGAAAAAAGTTGAGCAGAAATGACTAATTCCCTTCAAACCCAGGTGAGCAAATATGTACATTTTCTACCCCATTAAAGGCTTCTTTTCTCATTATGTAGTTAATATCAAAAGATATACTACGTGTTTTTGGTTGTGAGACGTAGTTTGGACAAAGTTGTCGGCGATTCTTCCTATTTTAAAGTCATACAGTGTAAAACCCCCTGTCATCGATCCATCTTGCAGTGTAAACAAAGCAGCGACAAAACGCTAGCCCAGATGGTCATACAGTTTGAAAACATCTGTGACCCAACTAGTTTGAAAATCATGCAGCCTGAACTCAGCATTATTCCTTTTACTAATAATCTGGGGTTGCCACAGCGGAATGAACTGCCTACTTTTCCAGCATATGTTTTATGCAGCGGATGCCCTTCCAGCAGCAACCCATCACTGGGAACCATCCATACATATTCATTTACACAAATACACTATGGACAATTTAGCCTACCCAATTCATGTCAACGAATAACAAACTCCTCATTTAAACCTCTTGGAGACAACGTATCTACACATTAGCATCTACACAACGTGTCTACACATTAGCATCTAAATATCTACACAATGTATCTACACATCTACACACACGTATCTACACATCTCGTCTGGATTATTGCATCGCTTTGTATCTGGATGTGAGCGAGGCCTTTCTGTCGCCTGCAGCTGGTCCAGAACTAAACTGCCAGGCTTTTAACAGGCACAAAAAAGGAGAGCAGATCACATCTGTACTGGTTTCCCGACACTGGCTACCAATCCAGTTTGGAATTAAGTACAAAGTACTTTTGTATGTTTTTTAATCCCTCCATGGCCTGGCCCCTGAGTTTATTTCTGAGCTAATTAATTTATACCAACCCGTGAGATCACTTTGCTCTAAGGATCGACTCTATTTGCAAGTTCCGCGATCACGCTTGAAATGTCGCGGTGATAGAGCTTTTTCAGTAGCAGCTCCGAGACTTTGGAACGATCTTCCATTCTCCTTAAGAACAGATCCAACTTTTGAATCTTTTCAGAGGTCACTGAAAACGCAATTATTTTCTTTAGCTTTTAATCATGTGTTGTTAGTTTGTTTTTTTTGTATGTTTGCATGTATTATGTGTTTTTATATACAGCACTTTGGTACCCATTGTGGTTGGTTGAAAGTGCTCTAGAAATAAATTGAGTTGGGTATCTATAGTGAAAATCCAAAAGGCTTCACGTTGTAACAGCAATTTATTAATTTATTAATCTCCCCCAAACGTGGACACTTAACAACTTCAATTCCTATGTTCTGTAGAGTGGAGACAGTATGTCTGTGCAACCGGACTTCTAGAATCATGGTGTCAAATAGCGCATGAATGTTCAGAAATATGAACTTATAAAGGCCTACTAGTCTTACCAACATAACATAAACCACACGGGCACCGCAACATAGATTACGTTAGCTGTCTAGCACAAAATCGAAGCCTCGAATTTGAAACTTTTTTTGCTGTATGGGGATGTGTAAAAGTTGACGCTTTGAATGTGAAATTGCATTGTTGACAATTCCCACATTTAAAATTCCCATGTGGTATATCAACTGTATACAAAGCTCCAAAAACACTTTTGTACACCAAAATAAACCTGGAAAAACTATTTTGTCCCCATATGTCTTTTAACCCGCATCAGGTCATGGTGCACATATATTACAGACAGTACAATGTATTTGCCATTAGTCAGCAGCACAACACGCAAGCTTCATATTGTCCATAGTAAACGCACCCTGATCGGATGTGGAAGACATTGGTGAACATAATAAATAAATACATTTTTACAGTTGTTTTTGGCACACAAGAGCTTCATCTTGGAGTTTCATATGATTACAGTTGAACCACCAAAGCTACATGGAATGATTGCCAATGTTTCTGGTTCCTTTTTTGGACTGAAAATCTGAAGACGAACGAATGTCTTAGGGGATTGAAATGACATCAGGGCAATTTAATAACAGAATAAAAAAATTTGGGTGATCTAATTCTTCAAGTATGCCTTTAGCTACTCAATAATATGTAAGGTGATCTCAGTGTCTTATTCTGAGTAATTCATATGAGTTAGATATACATATAGGTTAGAAGTTAATAGATGAGCTATTGAAATTGTAGTCTGGACTGAATGAGTCATTGCTGTGACCTCTCACCTCCTGCAGCGTTTGGGCCGAGTGGATACGGAAATTGACAAAAGCCTCGGCGTATGACGGGATTATGTTAATCTGTTAGAGAAAGAGAAATAATGAGATCTCCATTCGTGCTAACTACTTAGTAAACTTGCAAACAAAGTGGCCGACCTTTACACCAGAGTTGAACATTGTGACGGCAGTTGTGGTCCTCACAAATGCGTTTGTGTCAGGTTTTCTCTCCAGCACTCTGAATATAAAAGAGACACAAACGCAGAGGTTTATTTACAAGCCTGCATTGATGTTTCTTCACAAAAAGTTGGTGCTGATAGGGTAAATGCAAAGCTAGTGTTTCTATTCATACCGATAAACTTCCGGTGAACGATTAATATGACTTTTTTAATTTTATACGGTTTCTTTTAAAGCATCGATGTTGTATTGTAATTAAAATATAATCAGTTCAATAGACTTCAACATTCATTTAGTTGTTTTCGTTTTAGCATAAAACAAAATGAAAAGCTATTCATACGCACGTGCCCGTTAGGATCAGCAAGCTAGCGTAAAAACTCCATTGAAAATACTAAGGTAAAATAAATGTTCATATTTTAAAGACATGGCATGAAAAAAATGTATTTAATGCAGTGCTACATTTTCAGACCCACTTTATACTGTATATCAATCAGACAGTGAAGATCGTTGATTTTGAAAGAAAACAGACCTTAAACACGCCAATTTAGTAATGGCATACAGTTCACTGGAAGCGTTTGACCCAGGTTACTGAAAAATTAGTCCTTCTGCATACTTTTGCATATACCGTATTGTAATCAACTATTATGGTAAAGAAAATGTGTGATGAAGTTTGTTTAAAAGTCATATACTCTAACATCAAGCCCTTTTTATTTGATAAAATACAGAAATATTGTGAAATATTGTTAAAGTTTAAGACAAAT
This sequence comes from Danio tinwini, assembly GCA_903798205.1. Lineage (NCBI taxonomy): Eukaryota > Metazoa > Chordata > Actinopteri > Cypriniformes > Danionidae > Danio > Danio tinwini. The sequence continues at coordinate 4,374,806 of CAIGQZ010001345.1, forward strand.
TTGATTTTTAGCAGCCATTACTACTCTTCAGTCTCACAGTCATTTCAGAATTGTTTTACTATGATTCAGTTACCAATGTCCTATGATGAATAGAAAGCTCAAAAGAGCAATATTCATGCTAAATAAACATATTTTGTAAAAGTTTAAATGCTTATATTATCACTTTGTGTTTAATCCATTCTTAATTAGTAAAAGTATCAAATTCTTAAACAAAAGCAAAAAATTATATAATTTATAGAGGGTGCAATGTAAAACAAAAGTTTAAATGCCCAAATTATGTAACAAGCTTCTTATATACAGTAAGAGCACAAAAGGTGATGGCAGAAGGAAAAAAATTAAACCACTACCGGTCCAAACCATTTTAGAATCTTGAATAAAATATGGTTTAATATGACATTGATTATTGTAGAGAGCATTAAGAGCATCAATATGAACTACCTGCTGAGTAGAGGAGAGAAGAGCCACAGATTAGACATGATGAATCTGAGAGGCAAGCCAAACTATAAAATAAAACAGGAAAAATTGATTTTCATATATGCCGAAAACAAATCAGAATTTAATTAAATGTAAAATCCTCTGCTTGCACAGTTTTACCTTATGTGCCAGGTGTTCAAATGTGCCACGCTCTGGACCATAACCAAACAATCTGGGCATTGGATTTTCCTCCAGCCTAGAAACAGAGAACAATATTTATTATTTTAATTAATTCTGTAGCTCAGTGGTGTCATGCCACTATTTATTATTAAAAAATAATAATAAAATCACTTCCACAGCACAACATTTACTAGAAGAGAAAACATCTTTAAGGCACTCCTCGCCCATGGAGGCGCTTTTGCAAGAATGCTATTTGTGGAATTTTTCTCTGCATTTAATACTGTGAATCCTTTTATTTTAGCAAAGAAACTTGTAGGTGAATTTGATGTAAATAATGGTTTGGTTTTATAGATTTTAGACTTATTGACGTGCAGGCAGCAGAGAGTCATGTTGAATGAAGTGTTTTCAGACATGCTTTTTACATCAATAGGACCTCCACAGGGTTGCGTACTGTCCTCAAATCTTTTTATATTGTACACAAATGAAATGACAACTGCCATATAGTCAAATATGCTCATGACAGTTGTTTTATCCATGTTAACAATCAAAGATTGTAATGACAGTGAAAATCATATTGAGTTTAAGTGGTGCAAAGAAGCTGAACTACAACTTAACATCACAAAAAAAGAGATGGTAAATGATTTTAGAAAAAGTGCCTCGCGGTGAAACTGGTGTATTTTAATGAAAAACAAGTTGAAAGGGTACAGGATTATAAGTATCTTAGCACAATCTTTGATACCACATTAAAGTTCTAGCAGAACTCAGAAGCTGTTACTAAGAAAGTACATCAGAGAATGTATGTTGTTAGGAAACTGAACTCTTTCTGTGTAGAAAAAAAATATACTGAAAACTTTTTATACTACCTATATTATGAGTATATTAAGCTTTTACTTTTTATTCTGGTTCTCCTCACTTTCCGTTAGAGACAAAAATCGCCTTTAAAACTTAGTCAAGACTTGCTCCAAGATTATTGGTTTGCCTCTGCGAAGTCTAGCAAAGTTACATGAACAGCAAATAAGGAAAACTTAAAGTGTGATAGGAGATGATTTCCATCCTCTGAAGCCTTTTTTTGTTCTGTTGCCCTCTGGATAAAGGTTTAGAAGCATAAATGCTTTTCTAATAGATATAAATTCCCCTATGTTTCTGGGGCAATAAGGCTTTACAACCTTACATTTGATGAGATCCTATATCAAACAAATTAAATGATCATTTATACCCCAAGCAATTAAGTTTTTAAATTCCTCCACCCCCAGTAGCAGTTGATGGCTAGTAGCAGGGCTTTACATTAACACCCGCCAACCAGCCAAATGCGGGTAGATTTCAGCCGTGGTGCGTTAGACAGACACTCTCACTAGCCACTTTGGCTGGTTAAAGATCATTTTTAATTACAGTTATCTTAAAAGCAGGGTTCGGCAATAAAGATGGCCCAATATGTGAGGAAATGTCATCTTAGAATCGAGAAGCAGCATGACCGACAAAAATAGCGTTCACGTGAGCAAAGGAAAGCAGATGAATACCGAATGAGAGGATAATCACTCGTGAGCACAGGTGATGTGATGTGCGGCTGTTTTAAAAGGCATGCACACTCCAGTTTCATGGCGCAAAGCAACCATGCCTAGAGAAAAGGCAACTGCTGCGATCGGTTCCCTTTCAAATAGACTGAACAAAAGTGATGCTCATACACCCACAGTCCTGCCGCTTCCAAAAGCTCCGGTTTCTAAAATGTCTTTTGTAAGCAGCAGCGGTTTCCGGTTTAGTTTTAACTATTCTTTGAACATAACAGATTATGGGCCTAACGTTACCCCTGTGCGCATGATGTTTTTCACCTGTTTCTTTTGCTTACAGTTATTTTTGTTAATATTGTTTAATTATCATTGTTACAATAACATTGCTTTAATAGGAGATTAACTCCCCATGAATGTGTAGTTAACTAGTGATCCGAGAGACCTTTAGCCTGGACAGACTAGGCTACTGTGCATAGTTTTAGATACATGGCAATAATTATTATTTAAATGTAATTGTTTTTTAAGGAAGGTTTTGTTGAATAAAAAGAGCATGTATACAGCTATATTTTTTATATATTATTAAACATATTATTTAACATTTGTGGCTAGGAAGTAATTATTAATTTTTATTTTTATAAGTAATTATTTATTTTTGGTGTGGTCAGAGATAAATTTGGTAAATCCTCAGTGTTGAGCTCTGAAATGTCCTGTGAAATAAAAATGAAACCACAGCCCATTTGCTCATGCACATTGAGCTGGGTCATACACACAAAAAAGTGAAATAAATTAGGAGGCATGTGGACATAACACAAAGTCTAAATCAAGTCATTTTAGCATGCCAAAGCCAAATTTATGCATATAAAAATATTTTCCCAACAACACAATTGTGGCTAGTGAAAATGGTGAGTGGCTAGTAATAATGGAAAACTACTAGCCACAGTGGCTGGTGATCAAAAAAAGTTAATGTCAAGCCCTGGCTAGTAGACTGGATATTTATTTAGAGTAGGGGTATGTTGGGAAAAAGGAATATGTTTTTTTTTTGTCTCTTTTTCTTTTCATCAAACAGTTATTTGCATTGGTCATTTAAGGACCATTTATTAACTGAACGTCTACTTTTGTGTGTGGGATGCTGAGCATACTAATACTAATTTGCAGAAGTAGATAAATGCTGGTCCAAAATTAAATTCAGCTCTGCAGAAACTTCCTGTCTGAAGAAAGGTGTTAAAACTGAAGACAGAAAGTCTTATGCTTTTATTGTTGTGCAAATAATTCATAGAAAAAGAGGACTTATGTCTGGGGTGCAGATTGACAAGTGACAAATTCCACTAAACTCCACCTGTTAATACCAGCTGCCTATATAAGTTGAAGTCAGGAAATGAAAACTGTTGTGCACCTCCTGAATGTAACTTTTGCATTGCACTTAAGCTAACAGAATTCTGTGAATCGAATTCTTCATTTGTATCCAATAAATTGTTACGATTTTTGACATTGAAGAAAAACCTCTCCTGACCTTTTTTATTGAACACGCATGGAATTGATTTTAAATTCTGACAAGTACCATGTTTTAATATTATTTATTTATGTATATATGCCAAATGTGAAATGTCAGAAGTCTCTGTGAGTGTATGCTGCAATGAAATTTCCCTATGGGGACAAATAAAGTTAACTAACTTTATATAAACTAACATTTTAGCAAATTTTAAATTTAGAAATTTTTAATATGTGGGTCCTTTCTATGTTTTTTAGTACTATTTATGAAGTTATTATGAAGCATGCTGGATTGTGTATTTTAATATTGTTTGAAGATTATCTGTCTTTTTATGTGTTTGTTGTATCATGAAATGCTACTACTAATTATATTAAATTATATTTAATATAATTGCTCCTGGTGGGATTAATAAAGTTGTTAAACCTTAACCTTTAAACATCCCTAATTACGCCTTTTATGAAATGACACTGTATGTTGGATGTCTTCAATGTCTACTATTTACTGTACTTTGTATGTACTCACAAAGAATGTGGACTAATTTTTTTTTAATTGATATGACAAGAGCAGCGTCATTACTCCAGAGCTCTCATTCATATTGGTTATAACTGTAAATGAACAGTTTCAGACACAGTACAAAAAAGCATTAGGGTATGATTAGATAACACTTATCTACTAAATGCATGTAATGTATAATGTATTACCCATGTCAAAGTAGTTGGCAACTTTGTAAAGCAGTGGTCACCAAACTTGTTCCTGGAGGGCCGGTGTCCTGCAGATTTTAGCTCCAACCCTAATCAAACACACCTAAACAAGCTGATCAAGGTCTTACCAGGTATACTTTAAAAACCCAGTCAGGTGTGTTAAAGCAAGTTGGAGCTAAACCTGCAGGGACAACGGCCCTCCAGGACCGTGATTGGTGACCCCTGTTGTAAAGTAACTAGGGGTGTCAAAATTAATTGTTTCTTCGGTGCATCGCGATGCAGACGGGGACAATTCGGTATCGGTTCAGATCATAACCAGTTATTACATACTGACGTCATTTATCTCCCATGCGCAATGTCGTAGTAGAATACTATGGCGAAGGAGGCAAGGGCGAGTAAATAAAACGCTCCTACTACTTAAAAGGTAGATAATTATGCACAGTTCAACTGCTTGTGTGTTTGCTGGAAGGTCTTTCACTGACACTGAAAAAGGCGCAGCACAAGAGCTGCTATTTCACTAATAGGGAGAAATGCTGTAAAAATCCATCTCTGCATCTCTGCCTCTCTCTCTCTCTCTCTCTCTCTCAAACACACACTTTAGACATCTGACCCGCTGGAATGTTTGTGAGCTAACTTTTCCTTTCCTCTCGGCTGTTAAAGCAATACTTGTGGATCCAGACACGAGCGTGCCTAAGGTGCAAGTTTTCTCTACTGTGTCTATTATGGATTACCTGTGATAACTGCAAATAATTCGCTTATAGACTGTAACCGCGGCTGATCTTCCCGCGTCATTCATTGGTAAACAGCGCTTCCATTTCTAAAGACAATCGCAGCCCTTTCTGTTGAGCAGGAGAAGACAATGACCAATCATAGGGGTGTAAGACCTCGTTTGACATCGCTTCCAAATTATGTATGGAAAGCATTGTCAATGCACCGTGATGCACCAAGACATCCAATTGAACCGAATCGATAGCATGATAATCGTAACCGAACTGAACTGTGAGACCAGTGTAGGTTCACACCGTATAGTTCTCTGATGTTGTTCTGTAGTTTATACAGAGCTTATAACTTTAGTTACACATTGTTGTTGTCTTAATTAACTAACATAATTGGGGAAAGTAAGTATTTCCAGTTGCTTAACAATAATGTGGTATATAATATGGTATATATATAATATAAAGTAGTATAGGTGTCCATTTACCTTCTGACAGCTGATGCCAAGATGCCAATGCTGCTCTCTTTGGGAGGCATGGATGAATGTCCTGGAGAAGTACTGACACTCAGCTTTACTGTGGTCTGACCCTTCTCACTGATACCTATTCTATAACACAAATCAGGTATCAGTTACACACGCATTCGATCATTCAATGTCAATATTAGTAGAGCTGTTCGAAATAACAGTCTCACAAGGCGGCAGGTCCATCCAGGCCACTGATAACACCATCCAGCACTGCCAGACCTTCATCTAAAACATAGAGGAGCTTCACTCCACGACTCTTCAGGAGCTTCACGATATTGACTGCACCATGTAAGCCATTCACCTGATAAAACAGCAATAAATGTCATTTTAAAAATATTTTAAGGGCTTTCCTGGTTTGTTTGGTCAAGACCAGAGAAAATGACAAATTTAGTCTTGGTTAACAGAATCATTTTAAATTAAAAACTTAAATAAACAAGACAACAAAAATGTATTTTATAATGTATAGTTTTGAGACAGAACTATTGTTATAATGATAACTTATTTATTTATTTAGGTTTTAATGCCATATTAGCAGCATTGGCTATATTCATGGCAATAACATTTACTAATAAATATACAATATAGAAGCATACAATAAAATCAGTTTCTTAACAAGCATACATTGTAAAAAACAACAAAAAGTATACAAGTAGCAACAATACTGAAAGAGTCATATACAATCTTTTAGTCTGATTTAAGATAAATATTCTAAAAGTGTTCCAGAAGGCACCTTTTCAAACATTTCACTTAAAATATTTCCCGAATAAAAACGTTCTCTAATATAATTTAAAAATACACATTCTATTAAAATATGCTTTACCGTCATTTCTCATTAATATACCGATTTAAAACAGGTTTCACATCAGACACAGGGATTTCACATTCTGTTATGTCTAACTGTAAGGCTTGTTATAATGATAACATTATAATGGTATTATTGACGCTGTCCAGCTGATGGCACTAAATGCACCTAAAAAAAGAGAGACAACGACAGATAGAGGTCACCAAAGTCACACAATACAGTTTATAAAGTTTAATATATATATATATATTTTTTTTTTAGTAAAATGCTTGAATTAATTTAAGGAGATCTTTATTCCCTCTGGAGCTGCATGAGGATGGCTGCTTTTTATTGATTATTACTATATTAGACTTTTGGGACTGCTGATAAAAATCATTTAAAAAATACTATTGGTCACATTTTATTTTGATGGTACGTTTGTTGAATTTAAGTAACATTGCATCAACATACCAACTAATTCTCATTAGATTATAAGTAGACTGTTAGGTCGGTCTTAGGGTTAGTGTACAGTAAGATGACATGTACTTGCAAAGTCGCGTCACGGATGTTTTCACACTGCATGACTATCTGGGTTAGCGTTCTGTTGGTGCTGTGTTTACACTGTAGGATGGATCGGCGACAGGAGAGTTCACACTGCATGACTTTAATAGAAAGAATCACCGACAACTTTGTCCAAACTACGTCTCACAAGCAAACAAACAAACATGAGAAGTGACATGGAAACAATGCGAGGTCACAAAGTATATCTTTTGTTAGTAACTACATAATGGAAAAAGAAGGCTTTAGCTTTACAAAATGTGCTTGTGTTGCTCACCTGGCTTTTGAAGAGAATTAGCAATTTCTCCACAACTTTTTTTTTCTTTTCGACCTGATTGTGATATTGATCAGATGACACTTTAAACAGACACAGTGCTTCTGCCAAATTTCCACTTCTTTTTCCCTTCATTTCTTGGGTCCAAATAAACTGAAAATGAGCCCTTTTAACTTCTCCCCCAACCTCCCGCTGGCCTGAAGGTACTGGTACTAGTGAATGCTGCTCTCTCATTGGCTGTAGGTGATAGCTGATGTTATTTTTAGTCAGAACACATTTACACGACATGATTTGAATCGCAGACAGCTCCAGATATTTAACATGCCAAGTATCTCACGGGCATCGGCGACTCATCTGCGATTCTCTCATAACGCGTCCTTGATTGTTCATACTGTATGATTGTTACTCACGAGCACCGATTTGCCTGTGATTTCAGGCATTTGTCTGCGATTTCTCAAAAACCTGTCGGCGAGTCAAAATCACGGCTAAAATCATGCAGTCTGAACTCAGCATTATAGTCAGTTAAATGTCTGTTGAAGGAGCAGTATCAACAGATATTAAATAGACAGTCTACTAATACTCAAATGGACCATAAAAATAAAGTGTTTCCATATTATTTTAATATTATATGTAGCATTTTAGAGCTGAAAAAAAACTCCAATTATTTATTTGGATTAACAACTGAAATAAAAATTCATATAAACCTAATTTGCTTTAAAGGTGAGTAAATCTAGGGATAATTTTCATCTTTCCGTGAACAAACTCTTTAATGGAGTAATGGACTTTTAATCAAGTGAGAACCTGTAAAAGCTTATAAATTTGTAGTCAAAACTCACACACACACACACACACACACACACACACACACACACACACACAC
>CAIGQZ010001345.1:4382837-4402155 GCA_903798205.1 Danio tinwini
CACACACACACACACACACACACACACACACACACACACACACACACACACACACACACACAATTGAAGATGATGATGATGATGATGATAATGATGATGATGATGATGATGATGAGGCAAAAAACTAGTACTGTATGTTTGATCATTCTGCTCTTGTAATCATGCCCTGTTTTTTCTTTGTTTAGATGATTTTGGACTGTTTTGCATTCATATTTCAGTCAAACCATACCAGAGTTCATTCAGAAGTAGACAGAGACTCCTTTTCTCAGTGGTCTAGGCCTGTTAGTTTGGTGCACATCAGGGTCCATTCAAATGGCCCGCATTCACAGAGCAATGACACGTCAGTCTGTTTTAATCAAACCAAACCTTACAAATGTGAACACAACCTAAACGACTACAAGTCAATTCACTTGAGACTAACCTCCTCGTCGTGACCCAGGCCAATGTAGAAGGTTCTGCGAGGAGTGTAGCCTCTTTCCAGCAGGTACTCCAGCGCCTGAAGGATCCCCTTTAACAGCAAACATCATCACAGTTAGCATCATGAGATGTGTATCTGTTTTAGTGAAAAATGATGCAGTGCTGATTGACTGTACCATCACAGACTGTTTATTGTCAATGGTTCCTCGTCCATAAATGAATCCATTGAGCTCCTGAGCAGAGAAAGGCGGAGCGTCCCATCCATCCGCTTCATTAGCCGGCACTACATCAATGTGAGCCAGCAGCATGTAGGGCTCCAGATCTGCATCTGTTCCTGCTACCGTGAACAGGTGACTGTAGTTTCCCACCACCTCATGTCTGACCAGACTGGAGGAGAAGACCTTCGGGAAGACTGAGAAAGAACCAATTGTAATTTAACATTACTTTAGTTCATTCATTACAAACCCTAGCGATTTCTGATGAAAAAGTAGTAATTTTCTATTAATATAGTTGTTAATGAGTGATTAATTAACATTTTTACATTATTCATTTTTATGATGTTTGTAAACTTTATCCTATTATCATATTTGGGAAACCTATTAAGTTTAAAGGACCAATAGATGATTACATGGCTTTCAAGCTAAAAAAGCTAGAACAAAAATGCATTGGTGCCATTGGAGTCTTTAATTAATAGGTGCTTACATCAGAAAATAAGTAAAAAAGGTACTCACTGCGGTCATACTGATGGGTCAACAGTTCAATGTAAACCATGTATGTACATAAAAAGTGCATTGTACTAAATGATTCACTCAAATATATAAACATATTGTAGATTTAGCCTAAATAAAACTCACTGGCCCATAGCCAGCCTTGTTCTTTTTTCTCGAAAAGTAGACCTATTTGCAGTTATCCACCTCATTTTCTGTTTAATTAATTATTTTTAATGACATTAAGCACTTTTTTGATTAAATAGATTTTCAGATGGTCATCAGAACCAAACTTTTTGATGTACCAAAACATTTCCTTAAAGATTTTGAAAAAAAAAAATACTAATGTATTACATGATTTATCATAAAAAATAGGATTTGTTAAATGTTTTTAATTAAAGACTGTAGCTTATGTTCATTTATTAGGCAAATTATAATCTGACCAGCACATTCAACTTTCCTCAGGTAGAGTTTGGCCATTTGAATAAATAAAATAAACAAAAAATAAAAATTAATAATGAAGAGCTTCACAATTTTTCTAGATTTTTCTCTTGTAAAAAAAAGGTTAAACTTAAAATTCATGGATAACAATAGCCTGATTAGTATTAAAATTAACTTTAATATGGGCCACCTTTGGTGCTTAACATCTTTAGTTTCGTGAATAAGGCCCAAGATTTAGAATAAAAGTTACTTGTAAAATGTCTCTATTTAACAACAATACAGTAGGTCAGTCGTGAAAGATGACTTAACTTTCATCAAAATGTATGTTTTCTTGCACAGCTGGATGTTGGACTCATGAAAAATAATAGTTTGCATTGGCCAAAACTGATTAGCTGAAGTCACGACAGCCAAAAGAGGACCACATTTGGTCTTAAAGTCTTCTTTAATCGGTTATTTTCACATTTTATGATGTAATAGCAGTCAAAGTAGGACAAATGGGCTCATGTATCGGATAAAATCTGGACCTTTGCCAGCAGGGGGTGGGTGTTTCGTCTACAGGCATGAAACTTGCATTCAGTGGCTGATTAGTGCATGAATAATGGTGTACTTATATTAACCAAAAAATCTAAGAAATTGTATTATCCTTTTTTTTCTTACAGCAGGGTTTACCGTTGAGCTTGTCGAATGAGTATAAAAATGTAATGTATTTATCTTTACTCATTTTTATTTACTTTCTTTTGCTAATTACCAAGCTGCAGAAAGTTTGGCAAAAATGGGTGGCACCAGAATTTAGCTAAAAAAACAGTTAAATATTACTGTTTTGTCCATTAAAATTGTGATATATGTCTTTTCAGTAGAGTGTGTAATTAATGGTGTGTAACAATTCTGTAAATAAAATGTTTTAAAATGATAGTTTCCCCAAAATGAAACTTCAGTCCTATTTACTCACCCTCAGGTTATTCCAAACCTTTATAAGTTTATTTCATTTGTTCAAGACAACTTTTTTTATTTTGGTAAAAACCAGTAACCATTGACTTCCATTACATCAGAGATGTCCAAACTAGGGCCCGCAGGGACCTTTGATTTGGCCCACCATCCCATCAGAGAAGACAGTGATGGTAAGGGTTGAGGCAAGTGCCTTAAACAGAAATTGTCATGTCTAATTTAACATAACCTTCTTTTTGTTTGTTTGCTTTATTGCTCAGCTATAAAAAAGCTAACTGAAATTAAGTGTTTCAATGAAATCTATCTGTAAATAAATCTGATTTTTAAAAATGTAAAAATACTGTCCCTTCATAGACAGAAGACAATGCAGAAAATATTGCAGAGCAAATCAAGGCAAAAACAGGTGCTCCACTGGACACCATTTTGTTATAATATAATATAATAAGTTTATTATAAAATGTAAAAAATACATACTGCATTAGTAAATATAAAGCAATGTTTTCTAGTTATTTTTTTAGTTATTATACAAACTAACCACAGAAACTTTACCGTAAAACAGTTTGGTATATTTACCTTCAGCCCACCACCACCAGATTGGTTTTTGGCCCTTTAAAAGAAAAGGTTTGGGCAACTCTGCATTACATGAAAAACAAATATACTATAGAAGTCAATGGTTACAGGTTTCCAGCATCTTTCAAAATAGCTTTTTGTGTTTAACAGAAGAAAGAAACTCAAACAGGTTCGTGACAAATGAAGGATTTGCAAATAATGGGAGAATTTTCTGTTTTGGGTGAACTATGGACACCTTACATTCAATTCATTTATTTATTTTTATTTACACAATTATAAAAACTGTTCCCTCACCAAAGAACTTGTATTATGTGCATTACTTGTTTATAAAAGGTAATGGGGCAGCAGTTAGTGGAAGGCTGCATTGCTTTGACAGTATGTTGTTGTATATGATGGTGTCTCGAGTCTCACCGCTCCTCAGCAGTCCGTCAAACTCCTGCAGCGCGCTCGTGTTCACGTGCGTCTCGGTAAAAGACACGGTCGGAATCCGAATGGCCGCTACAACAGAGATGGAGAAGCCATCAGAAACATCTCTTTTCTCCGACAATAGATACAGTTACATACGTTAATAATCCCTTCCGACAAATCCGCTCATATCACGTGACATTAGTTTCACATTAAACTGCGCGTTAGCAGCAATCGAAAAAAGAGGTGGACTCGGTATTTCTGCGTCGTTTTTTTACCTTTGAAATTTGCCAGCAGGTTCTTTCTCTGTTGTGTATGTAATTGAAGTGAAATGGTTGTTGTGTTTTCCCATTTTCCCAGCTGAAGCCCCGAGTCCACGTCAAGTGTAAATGTCCTAACGGAGGCAACGAGCAGCAGAGCTACAATGGAAAATATGACACTAAATAGCAGCACTTTGATAAACTTCCACAATTTCCAGTGAGTGTTGTGGCCTGTCATGTTTCAGGAAGTGCGAAAGACAAGTCATTACAGGAGCAGGGTTCATGTTTATTTAATAGCTCTCCGATGACGCAGCACGAGCGCCATCTGCTGCTGCGGATTAGAATCCCGTTCAAGATAATGTTAGTATTATTTAATAACTTTGATATTTCAAATGTTCTTTTTTTACAACTTCTTTCTTTTTATTTAATGGTAATGCACAATGTTAATTTTACTACATTGGTTAACATGAAAATGCTAATCTATGTATGCACTTAGCATGTATTAAACTAGCAAAATCTAGTAAATAAATTGATTTGTACTGTACATTTAAGTTACCAAATTCTTGTATTGTTTATTTATATAATATGTATGACAGATAGATAGATAGATAGATAGATAGATGTGATGTGTTTTGACAAAATTTTGACAAAAATGTCAGATAAAAACGTATAATTCAGTTGATATGTCTATGTAAACGTGTATGTGTGTGTATAAATGTAAAATTGTAAAATTTTGACGTTACATTAGTAAACAAAACTACTAACACAACTTTCTACATTACAATATGAACAACAAATAAAACTTTAAAATTGCAGCCTGTGTGAAGTTTTACATACAATATAAATTATCTGATGAATCATCTATTTTTTATTGAATCATTTACCCTTGCAAGCCATTTCACCTAACATTAACAGGGTGTCTACGGGGTCTTAAAAAGTCTTAAATTGCTAAAGCTAAATTTTAGGCCTTAAAAAGTCTTAAATTTACCAAAATATTGTGCTGTAGGTCTTAAATCTATCTAATTACCAGCAAGCAATCTCAATAGAACTTTTAACAAATAGTTACATTTTTTACCATGTGGGTCATTCTATGAAACGGGTGCCATTTGTGTCTGTAACATTTGATGAGCTGCATAAAGCACAAACATGTCCTAAAATGTGTTTCCAAAGCTTAAAGCAATTAATTCAAGGGTTTTTGCTAGCATGATATATTAAAAATATTATTATTAGAGTAATATTCTTTTTTTAATACTTTTTCATGATTACATAAATTTCACATCCGTGCTGACTAACTTTGCATTTGCACCTAAAATATCATCAAATAAATTACATTTTTCCTCCTAAATTTGAGGTTTATATGTCTGTTTCTATTTGCATAAGATATATTTTTTATAAATTTTATTTATTTTTTGTTAATATTTCATGATTTGTGTGTGTCCCTCAGTTTGACCACCCCGTCACACTAACTTGTTTCATCTTTAAATGATGTACTTTTGCTTTAAATGACATCACACACACACAAAAAAGAATTGACATCATATGGGCCCTGCACCCTCCAAGGCTAAAAGCAGGAAATTACAAAAATTCATTTACATTTTTTTTGTTGTTGTTTTTTTTTTGTTAGACAGGGTTCGTCAAGCTCAACCCAACCACCCCGTCACGCAAAAAAGATAGGGTAAACTTATTGATTTGATTTAACATTTATAAAGCAAAGGTATAATCTGAAAATTTTCAGATTGAATGAATGTATGCCAGGTGAGGAACTTGACCACATGGGAGATTTGAGGCCATTTTTGGATGCACATAACCACCCTGTCACATTTATTATTGTGATGGGGTGATAAGGGATGTGATGGGGTGGTTCTGCAACCCATTTAAATGTGAAGATGTGTAAAATCAAAGATTCTAATATAGGGCTAATCAATTAGTTCAGTAGTTTTCTTTTAATTTAACCCTGTTTGGTCTTACCCACACTTCCTTTTTCTTTCACGCACTCATTTTTAGTCATTCACTCATTATCCTTAACTCATTCATAATCTATCTGTTTTTAATTAAAACATTTCACATTTTATAACACACAGTTCAGATTAAACATTATTGGACATGCAGTGCTTAGCATTCATTTATTCATTTTCTTTTACAACTTAGTCCCTTTATTAATCTGGGGTTACCACAGCAGAATGAACCGCCAACTTATCCAGCATATGTTTTACGCAGCGGATGCCCTTTCATCATGAGAAACATCCACACTCATACTCATACACTACAGACAATTTAACTTACCCACTTCACATACACCCATGCCAACACGGGGAGAACATGCAAACTCCACACCGAAATGCCAACTGATCCAGCCGAGGCTCGAACCAGCGACCTTCTTGCTGTGAGGCGATCAAGCTACCCACTGCACCACAGTACCGGACCTAGTGCTCAGTATAAATAATAAAAAACTAAATCTCCAACGATCTCTTTTAAATGAATATTTTCTACAGGATGCTTTACAGTCAACAACAGAGTCATGCAGTAGCAAATTCCAAAGCTTAAACTGGAACTAATCTAACAAAAAAAAGTAGGTTGCAATCCAGAAAAGAGTACACCCACATTGTATATGTTTGGGGAAACATTGAACTAAATTTTGATAAAGAGGAAAAATCAAAAGAAACAAAAAGTATATTACATTTTTGTTAATTTTTTACTGTTTTTTTTTGCCAATATTTAATTGAATTAAAAATGTTTTATCCTAAAGTTGTTTAAAATGTTGTTGCGGTTAGAATGTGCAGGATGATGCATCAAATAAAGTGTTTTCTTTCTGTTATAGCACAAAAAGTAAAAAAAATAAAATTATGTAAGAATGTTACAAACAATATCCCATTTGGTGTGGTGGCCCATCTTACCTCAATGGTCTAATTTTACATACCCCAAAATAAAAACTATATATTTTAAACTTAACAAATTACTCTGTTTAAAGGTTTACACTGGTTAAATTACTTTTAAAACACATTGTCCATACCACCCTGTCACAGTGAATAACCCCGTCACAGCAGATACCACCCCGTCACACTGTCATTTTATTAAAGGTTTATGGAAAGTAAATTAAATGTTACATAAATTAATGTTGAATGGTGTTCTTGCTGTGTGGACTAAATAAAAAATGTAAGTTGATTTGTATTTTTTTAAGTGAATTTGTTTTTTCAGTGAAAACAATGAGGCAATTGAGATGTCAAATTTATTTTTCTAAGTTAAAAATGTAATTAAAAAATGGATTAAACTACAGACTTTTATTGATAGCTGCATAAAAGAGGACATTTTATGATTTGAATTTAAAAAGCAATTTGTTGTTTTACTACTGTAACATCATACATATTGTCCATAATGGGTGGTAAAAGAGAGGCTCTCTTGCCTAAAGCAAAGCAATATAATTAATAAGGATTTTGTGCCTGAGGTGGGAAAATAGCTGTTTTGGAGGGTTAAGATATCTTTCAAGTTGTATTATTTTTTTTTTTTTTAAGTTTGTACTTTATCAAAACTGCAATGTGGAAATGGCACCCGTTTCATAGAATGACTCATCTACCAATATAGTAGTTAATTATCTTCCTAATAACATTTGTTTACAAGTTCCTCATTTATTTATGGTGAGGACACTGACCTACAGTATATACTTAATTGCATGTGTTTAGTTGCATATTTTTATTACTTTTTTGTTTGTTTGCTTGTTTTGACACATTATTTAAAATATTTGGCTAAGAAATAACTAAATTTGACATTTTTTTGATGAGGATAGTTAAAATATTTTCCTTTTCCATTAGAAAAATTCCTTGTAGTGTTTAGCTCCACATATAAAGTCTGAAATTTCATTAATAATGATCTTTAAAAAGTCTTAAATTTGACTTTATGAAACCTGCAGAAACCCTGATTAAACTGATATAAAATGTTGCACTGAATCTTGCATAAAGTTATCACGGTGGACATTTAAATGACTTGAACATAAAAACATGTTCTCATGATTATATAATTTTTAGTGTGGCAGCAGGTGATACAAGACTCAATGCAGTTAATAGGAGACAGACAGCTGATGAATGACTGCTTGTGAATGCGATTTAGGAGAGGGACTAATATACACTCAATTTAACATGTAAACTAATGCAGTTAAATGACTCTAACATGAAGCAGTGCAGCTGTTAAACACTTGTAGCCAAATTACATCCAATTTAACCTGTAATCAGAATTATCCAGATCTGTATTTTTTTTTTACTTTTGATGGAAAAAAAATCATTGACTAAAGTTTGACACTGAGGTTAGGACAAAAGGAAAAATACATAACTTTATGTAGTTTATAACCTCTGTTAAGACAATAGGAATCTTTATCTACTCTGTATCTTGATGACTTCGCAAGATTATGGTGAAGGCCAACTATCCTATCATTCACATCAATATTTTTTTACATCTAACTGTCACTATTAATCATTGACAATAGCGACAGGGCAAAGTCAAAAAGACAAACTCTGACTTACAGTAGACTACCTGTACTGTATGAGAAAAATGATAACATGTGATTTAAGATGTTGAGTTTAGTGAATAGCAGTGGTCTGTTTGGACATATGCGTACCCAGCTGACCTTGAAGATGCTCAAAATTAATCTTAAATTTTGCCAACACTTATATAATAGATAGCATTTCTGATCTATAAAATATAACCCCCCCCAAAAAAAACAATGAAGTTGGACATAGCATTTTTCATAAAGGAAAAAAGAAAGAGCAAGTAATGTTATTTTATTATTCGCATCTGCACTAGAATGGGATGCAATTTGCATTTCAACATATTAAAATGTTAGCTCATCTAAAACCGGCTACCTGTTGAATATAATTTATATTTTATAAAATGTTGTATCATTTATTTTTACATAATTTCAGGAAATAGTTTGGGGTTCAAGTATTATTTTTGAAAGATGACTTTTATAGTCACTAAGGCTAATAAGCAGATCAAAAATATACCAATCAATTCAAATATTAATGTAAACAGCAAAAGTAAGTCCAAGGCTCTCGAAATGAATGGCAAGTGATGAAGGCAAGTGTTTGACGAAATGCGTAGGTGCAGTTTTAAGAAATGTCAACAAAGGCTTTTTAATATATTTTTACCTATTTTTTTAAGTGCCTTGGACTTACTTTTGCTGTTTATTCTGATGAATTCCCTACCCAAAGAGCACCGACACATTAAGCGACCCGAGCACTTTTTGTTTGATTTTGGATTAAATTTCTGGTGATGACAAAATTATGTTGATGACAAACTAAATTTCCAGAATCATCCCGTCTTCAAATGTTACACAAAACACAAGTATCGTGTGTCAAACTTCTTTCTTTTGTAGAAACTGTAATGCATTTTAGTATGTAGGAATCTGTGATGAATAGAAAGTAAAAAAAAAAGAACATTTAAAACCTTTAATTTGATAGGGGAAAAAATCATTCTGATGCTAAAGGAGTTTGAACAGTAGTCTATAAACCACTTTAATTTAGTCAGAAGCAAAGCATACAAACGTAACATTTTAGGTGCGAAGTGTCGGCAGATTCCTGACATCACTGTTCTGCATGAGCTGGAAGTAAAACAGCACAATCTCTTCATAGTTCTGAATGGAGATTCTCTCGTTCACACCATGGAATCTAAAGGAAAGTACAAGTTGGTTAATATTTAGTCTTTTTACAGCATAAGCCACTTCAATATCATTTTCATGTGTCCTACCTTGCAGAATCTCCAGGTTTGTACCATGAAGGGGCGAAGCGATAGATGTCTGGAGACAGCTGAGTGTAGTGCCGGCTGTCAGTGTTGGCCACACAGATGCCTGTGAGAGCAAATCATAGAGCTCGTTTGTTGACAAAACAAAGAGTGAGAGAAGCTCTTTGGGAGTCAATGATGTATGTAAAGTGCACTTAAACTGCTTGAACTCTTGACAGTGGGAGCTTGATGACAATGCTAAAAGCCTTACCTGGAGTTACAGTGACCTGAGGGAAGATGTCCTGAACGCTTTTCTTGATGATCTGGTAGCCGAACGTGTCGTCCTCATAGGAGCTGATAGGCAGAGGGTCAAATCCATTGATAAACTCCACTTTCACCCGCTTGTCTGATACAGTGGATTCAATCAGGTTGACAACCTAGATAAAGAATAGGAAATTCATTTGGTTTTAGTAAAATTTAACAAGTTTTGAAAATTGAATAACTAATCATGTGACCAACACAATTCTGTGATCTTTCCTATGTTTTTTCCATTTTACTTGGTAGACAAACTTTAACAATATAAAAACAATGCAAAAATCATGTTAAAAAAAAGAAAATTATACAGGAAAATACACAAAGTATGATATAAAGTTTTATACAACAGTTCTGTCTGGTTCTTAAATCTGATTGGCTGATAGCCATGCAATATTCTGCAAAAAACAGCATTAGTACCGCCTCTTCACTCGTGTATTACTGCACACACATACAGCAACAAGCAGAGGACACTATACAGTTTGACAAATATTGCAGCTGTTGTACAAAATGTACTTTTGAGGCATTTTTTTTATCAAGAATGTAGATGTTTAGACTGCAACTATTCAGTTTATTTTAAGGATAGTGCCTATTCTAAATATTTATAAATCTTAGAGCATCTGATTCAGTATATCAGCAAAAGAAAGTGACAGTTGGCGTTCCACCACAAGTTGGAGACAGAGACCGCATAATAAGTCCTTTTTTCATTGTAAATTTCAAACAACAGCTGAACAAATCATTATAAATATAAGTATATACATTATAAGTGTCATTGAGTCGATCTCTCTCTTTTGTATTGCTGTATTTAAACCACAGAAACTGGTAGTGTTTGCTTTGCTCCGGCTTTTTCAGGGTTAATTATTGTGATCTCCCAATAACAGAGAAATACTGGGAAATCTCTGTAGAATTATGGCATTTCATGCCGTTTAGCCTTATAATCTTAAAATGTGAGCAAAATCACCTGTTTTGTCATCACTTTAGACATTGCGCTAGAGAATCTTTCAAATTTTAGTGAACTGGCAACGGTTTCTGCTGTTCTGACGTCAGCTGCAGATGTGAATGAGTGACGGAAGAAAGTAGTTCCTTGTACAAATGGTTTGAGACTCTCCATGTTTGATTTTTTCTTTTTTAAACACAAGATTATGCTGTGAAACTGTTGTATAAATGCAATATCACACTCGTGGCAGAGCTATATGGCTGTATATAGGCACTGGTGTGGGGCACTAAGGCACTCTGCCTGCAGCCTCAAGCCAACACACACCTTTCACCAGTGCCGATATACAGCCACATCGCACTGCTACTCGTGTGATATTGCTCATATAAAATTCAGATATTTCCTTCATTAACAGCACATATAAACAATTGAATGTTTATTCATCTTTAAGGTAGTTAGGTTTAATATTGGGTAGGATAAGGAAAGTTAAATAAGATCATGCAGAATATGTACTTTAAGTAGTAATAAAGAGTGACTTATTAACTGCCAGTTTTTAAAATGTTGGCTATTTAACTGTGAGAATTAAACTAAATCTTTACCAAATAAATAATTAACAACACTGCTTATACTTAAATACATCTAATATATACATTTGCTACAACTTTCATTTTCACACTTTGTTTTGTTCATCTTGGAGGCTCATGTTTGGAAAATTTAAAAATCATAACTTGGACAGGTAGTTTATGTCTTTCCCACCATGGTTGATTTTCATACCACATTTGGTAAGTGTTTTTTAAACCCTGCTATGGATGATTGTCTATTTATGTGGATTTCTGCAACTGTAGATTTGCATAAGAGTAGAGCAAAATTTTCCTGTGTTGTCTGCTATTTCCTTCTGAAAATGCAAATGAATCTAAAATTGTGAGGTATCTGATTATACCAATGCTGTGCCTCTCACCTCCTGCACTGTCTGCGATGAGTGGATGCGAAAATTGACAAAGGCCTCAGCATATGCTGGCATCACATTAATCTGTTAGACACAGCGAGAATAGTCAGATCACCATTCAAGAGCTTTTTTTGTCTAAATGTACAGATAAACAAAGAATGCATATAACAGCCCACCTTTACACCAGAGTTGAACATGGTGACTGCAGTCGTTGTCCTCACAAAGGCATTTGTGTCAGGCTGTCCTTCCAAAACACTGCAAATATGGTTTGACATTGTTACAGATCATAACAAGTGCTAACAACTTACTGCAGTGAGCAGAAATGAGGCTTACCTGCTGAGCAGAGAAGAAAAGAGCCACAGATTGGACATAATCATTCTATATGACCACCCGAACTAGAAGAAAAAGAGAAATTACGAGTAAAAAAAAAAAAGTATAAAAAAAAGTGTATTTACATGGCAACCATATCTCAACCAATCCCAGACAAATTCTTGTCTATTTGAATTGGGAAATAGTTCAATTAACTGCTTGCCTCACTCATGCAACAGTATGATCACTTAGATGCTGTTTGCAATACAAAGTGTGTATCACAGAACAGTGACTGCTTCTAAATGCAGCTGCAGTGACATGTTGACTTTACCAACTGGCCTCTGGCTCTTTTATTTACAAGGCGAGGCTTATTCTGCCATGCTGTACTTTCTCCTATTTGCAATTGCACTTTTCATATCTTAAGTCTCGAGTACAAAATAATTCAGTATTAGGAGTGTTCTGTCAAGCATTTTACATTATGATTGTTGCATTGTTACCTTATGTGCTAGGTGCTCAAATGTGGCACGTTCGGGACCATGACCAAAAAGATTAGGCATCCTATTTTTCTCCAACCTGGAAAATTTAGTCAAACAAAAGGAAACACAAAATACTTAACTCTTACTTGCTCTGCTTACTTTATTACCTTTTATACTTAGGCTAACTTGGCCTTAACTAACTTTTTTTTACGTTCTGACATTACACGCTTTCTTACTTGATTTTTATTTAAAATGTTAAGAGTTTTCATACTGAAGTAAATAAACCATTTATTACCTTGCAATAGCTGACGCCAGGATGCCAATGCTGCTCTCTCTGGGTGGCATAGATGAATGTCCTGGAGGAGTGCTGACAATCAGCTTTACTGTGGTCTGACCCTTCTCACTTACACCAATTCTACCGAAACACACATGGAAAAAAAGGTTACACACAAGTTCAATATCAAAGCAATGATATTAAAGCAGTAAATCGATGGTCTCACAAGGCAGCGGGTTCATTCAGGCCATCAACAACACCATCCATAATCGTGAGACCTTCATCTAAAACATAAAGAAGCTTCACTCCACGACTCTTCAACAGATTCACAATCTTCACTGCACCTTCTTCACCATTGATCTTTGAGAAAAAAGAAAAAAAAACTGCATTAATACAAGATTTTGGCTGTGATTTCAGCAGATGGTCTTGAGACTGACCTCCTCGTCATGACCCAGGCCAATGTAGAAGGTCCTGCGAGGAGTGTAGCCTCTTTCCAGCAGGTACTCCAGCGCCTGAAGGATCCCCTTCAACAGCAAGCATTAGCATAAGCACAAACTCATGAGATGTGTATCTGTTTTAGTGAAAAATGATGCAGTGCTGATTGACTGTACCATCACACACTGTTTATTGTCGATGGTTCCTCGTCCATAAATGAATCCATTGAGCTCCTGAGCAGAGAAAGGAGGAGCGTCCCATCCATCCGCTTCATTAGCCGGCACTACATCAATGTGAGCCAGCAGCATGTAGGGCTCCAGCCCTGCATCTGCTCCCGCTACTGTGAACAGATGACTATAGTTTCCCACCACCTCATGTCTGACCAGACTGGAGGAGAAGACCTTCGGAAAGACTGAGGGGGCAAACAAAAAAGGTTTTGAATGGAAAACATCCTTACACTCCCAATGTTTTAAAGTTTTATGAGTCTCACCTCTCCTCAGCAGCAGGTCAAACTCTTGCAGGGCGGTTATGTTCTGATCAGACTCTGAAAAGGACACTGTAGGAATCTGAACTGCCACTATACAATCATAAAAAGAAAACATGAGAATCTGCATATGTACATTGAAACTTGGCTGAAAACAACCTGCTTTACTCAACAATCACCAAGTCTTTAGACTGATTTTTATAAAGAATATTCCGTTTATAAAGTTTACATTTGAAGTGGATGAAAGAGGTTTTTAAAAATTGTCCTAAAACCAGAATGGGTGTTGTTCAATTGTTATCAAACTTTTCAAAATATTTTAATTAAGGCTGCACGGTATTGGAAAAATCTAGCATTGCGATATTTTATTTTGCGATACATATTGCAATATAGGGCTGGGCGATTTGGCAAAATCTCGATTAATTGAACATTTTAACTCGATTACATTTAATGAACAATTATTTAATTTAATTATTTTTATATTTTTGCTCTCATAGTTCACTGATAAGTTTTGTACTGTAAATATGCTCACATCTTACATGTAAGAGATTTTTGAATAAAGGTGCATTACTTGATTTAAAAATAATTGAAGGAAACACACTGTCTACTATCTATGATTGTTTATTGAACATCGACTTTAAATAACTGAAATTAAAACACACATTGCCTGAAACAAACACACTTTTTTCTTATAAAAAGTGAAAATGAATAACTTGCACATTTGGAAACAAAATTGCGCCTGACCACACCATTGAGTTTGACACAGAAGTGATCGAAAGAATCATTTAGAACCTATAATTCAATTAATTGCCCAGCCCTATTGCGATATGAATACAATTTCACCAGATGATTTAATATCTCTATTTAAAATGAATTTATAGATCATTTCAATTTGTTCATCTTATTAGTCAATGAACATTTCCTGCTTGCTATCAAACTATTTCATAACTGTAACAAGAGGCAATTAAATTATAACTTAATGTTAAAACAGCTCTCATAACATTATCAATATATG
Organism: Danio tinwini; assembly: GCA_903798205.1. NCBI lineage: Eukaryota > Metazoa > Chordata > Actinopteri > Cypriniformes > Danionidae > Danio > Danio tinwini. The sequence continues at coordinate 4,397,471 of CAIGQZ010001345.1, forward strand.
GCTCTTTTTTGATTTTCTGAAACTATAGAAATTAAACAGGTAAAACAGGAAATACGTTGGGACCATCGTTTTTGTTTACATCCCTCAAAATGGTCTATGTTAGATCAATTGGGAAGATTCAGCAGTGGGAGTGCATCTCCATAAAATCTAATGAACAATCTATAAAATTCCTTGGCACATTTTTTTTTGTGGTCTGTGCTGTTTGCAATGCATTTCTGTATTTGCATGTGTTGTGAGTATTTTCATGCATAACAATCTATAAATACAATCAAGAAAAAGATACAACAAAAATAAAGTGTTTTATCATTTCCCGAGTCTAATAGTATTCAAGTACAGTAATTGAATGATAAAAATAAAAATAATTTAATAAAATGAATCATAGTTGGTGACAAATGTTATAATTTCTTATACCTGATTGTTTTTAAAATCATTATACAAATCACAGGCATCAAAACACATGCAAACGATAAATACAATCTCAACATTGCATATACATTGCAATGTGACTATTGCAAATTGTCACATTGCTATATCGATGCTGAAAAGATATATTGTGCAGCCCTAGTTTTAATCCACTTTGAATGTTGACATATATACTCTGCATTCATATATTGAATAATCCCCATTCATTCATATAGAGGTATTAAAACCCTTTTCTTACCTTTAAAGTTTTGCAGCAGCTTCTCTCTTTGTTCTGTACTTAAATCTGGATAAATGGTGCTTGTATTTTCCCATTGTCCAAGCTCTCTATTCACTTTAAAAGTAAATGTTCTACCGATCACAACCGAAAACAAAATTAAAACTGAAAGTAGCAGGATTGCCAACAGTATCCCAAAAAACTTCAAAACAGTCTTCTTGGTAAATTTGGTCTTCATCTTTCAAACGTTCAGCAAAAAATGACAATCATGTGTAAGATCAGGGTTCATATTTTTATAGCCTTGCTGATGACGCAACAAAAGGGGCCTCTGCTGGTGTGATATAACACCAATAACAAAACGTAAAGACCAACTTATCTTAGACCAACTTAGTTTTTTTTATTAACAAAGAACTAAAACATTTTAACACTTAAAACAACCAAACTAATTTTAAGTAACTATTTAAATAAGCTTTCTTGTATTTTTTAGAAGCCATCCGAGAAGCGTCGAGCATGACGCCTGGCCCGTCTGCGTCTAGGAGGAGGGAGTCGAGCTGCCACACTGGCCTTCAGATCCTCTCTGTAAGTGCGAATTTCATGCCAGTGTCTGTTGGGTGAGACTGCAGGCTCGTGGACACGACGAGGGAGGAACTGTCTTAACACTGGAAAAAGCCTTTTGTCTTGCTCAAACCTTTCAAGAACATCATTGACCGCATCACCAAATAGGCCAGATGGAGATATCGGGGCATTGAGAAGGACAATCTTGTCCCTTTCCTTCAGAGAGGACAAATCCAGCCAGAGATGTCTCTCAGTGACAACCATTGCAGCCATTGAGTAACCAATGGCTTGGGCTGTTTGCTTGATGGTTCGAAGTGACAAATCAATGGCTTTGCGGACTTCGGTAACCGTTTTAGGACCAATGCCCCTGCCTGTGTCCAGGTCCTCCAGCAACTTGGCCTGGTACGCCTGTAACACTGACAGAGTGTGCAATGCACCTCCGGCTTGACCTGCAGCTTTATACGCCTTACCAACGAGACGAGAGGTCACTTGAGAGGGCCCTGGAGGCAATGTTGGGGTGCTAAAAAACGATGCAGTGGAAGGGGAGAGATGGTTCCCTAACGCCTGTTCCACCTTTGGCATCGCTACATAGCCATGCTCCTTTAACCCCAAGACATTAGAAGAAAAAGACAGCACTGGGTGATATACTGGGGCCGCATAAGGAGTCTTCCATGACCTTGACAACTCTCTGTGGGTGTCAGGTAAGAATGGAAGGCTCTGCTTTGACGGGTGAGCTTGGTCTCCAATGAGATACATCCCATTCAGCCGATTGGGCTTCTCAACGGGGTCTCGTGGCCAGTCAAGACTCAGTCTAGCCACAGCCTGCGTAACAACATCAAGCATCTCATAGTAAGCTTGATGCTTTGCAGGTATAACATGTTGTGCTGACCTGATATTTAACCTTTTTGAGGCTGGAAGCTGGTTCTCATTTGGACTGGAAGTTGTTACAAGGTCCGGTTTCGCATCCAGAATGGGTTGCTCTGAGTGAGGGCGAACGCCTGCCGCTGCGCGCTCGTTTGTGGAGGCCATGCTTGCCGCCTCAGCAGACACGCGGCTCGAAACACAAAGTGCAGATGTACAAATTCCTAAATTGGTAAACACAGCCAGGCGCGAGCGGATCTTGGTTATGTTGAAACGCTGGCAGTGGACGCAGTCAGAGCTGGTAAGAGCTGCCCGAGCGTGCTCCGCGCCCAAGCACAGAATGCAAAACTCATGCGTGTCCTCCATTGCAATACGATGAGGACATGGTCTCACACATTTCCTAAACATTTTGATAGTAGCCATATTGTAATCACAAATTAGATACGATGATAAATGTTCACATAACCTTGACATGCGGGTTTTCTGATGAAAAGAGAGAGCAACCGCCAATTTGGGGTCACCCGACTTCCGGTTGGGACTCGGCCAATAAGATTGCCGTGATTTCATACATTTATAATGTCATAATTACATCGAAAGGGAAATATTTAAGTGTATGTAGAATAGCGGTCTTGCATCTATTTAGACTATTGAATATGAAAATATGATATCGTTTATTAATAGTGAAACGTGTAAGTGACTGCAAATTAATGTGGTTTGAATGCACAATTGGGATAATTCGTACCTGTATTCCGTTGGTAAAACATTTAGTAATATTCGTTTTATTTCTTTTAAGCCGCGGTCACACTGAACTTCACTCCCCATAGACTTCCATTCATACGCACGCGAGTGCGTCAGACCGGAAACGCAGGGTCATGCGTCGGAGTTTCGCAGGTTGCTGCGGTGCAAAGTTCAAGCTTGGTGAACTCTGACCTGCGAAATCGCATCACTTGACTGCGTGAGACCAATCCAGGATCAAAACATGATCTCTCTGAACAGAAATTTAAAACATGGAGCAATCGCTCGCTTTTTTATGTCTAATCATCTTTTTTAATCCCGCCCCTTTTCGCAACGCCGTGCGACAATTTCGCAAGCTCAAACTCTAGTGTGACTAATATCGTTGTGGGGTTCGGTTCATTAAAAAACGTTAGCCCAAAGTAGTTTATTAATACAATAATTTGACAAAATGGTAGGATTTGTAATGCACAACCAGAACTTTGTATTTGCTAGAAAATATATTTATCGTCTCACTGAATGTTTGTCAGCCATTCCAAATAATCTTTAAACAGCCCCTGAATATAGGTTTATTTATGTGTGCGTCTTTATTAAAACAAACAAAAAAAGCTTTGGAGAACAAATTTATTTATTCACAAATAAAACCAACAAACAAAGTACACATTTAAAAACTAAAAGCGATCATGACTTCTGTAAGACTGTAAGTAGAATGTGATTGTCTCTGTACAAGATCAGGTATCTGTATGAGGATGGACAACAAGAGTATAAATAATCTCTGTAACTTTCAAGTAAAGAAAACAGTATAAAATACACATCTATTGTATAAGATCAACCAGAGAAAACTTAACCCCATGCACAGGACTAGCCAACTGCACATGCTTTAAAGTTTTAAAATCCTATTCTGTCTTTCAAAAGCAAGCATGGTGTAATTATGTAGATTAGTTTCACTCAGTTCAACAAATAATTTCCTCTGACACTAGTTTATAAAAGATAATCTGAAAGACACCTGCTGGACTAGACCCTGAGAAGAAATCAACACATCTTCCCTTGGTATCAGTGCAGAAAGGCTAAGCACCTGTGAAGGATGAGATGCATACAAGAGCAGATTCCTGCAGACCATCAAGAAGAGCAGTGAAAGGACTGGAGAGCTGCTCGTCCATGCAGGAGTAGATGATGTAGAGCAGGCAGACCACCAGGAGGAAAACCATCACCTGAACCCACAGAGGCACCAGACGCTGCTGAATCTCTTGCCTCTCCAGTGTAGTGGGACTCAGTAGAGGCAATTCAGGATATTTAAACTGCACAGGACGGCCTGCAGCTCCCTTTATAGACCTTCTCTTTGTAGCACTGCATGCAAAAAAGGGAGACATTAGGAGAAAAAAAAATAAAGCATACCCTGTCAAAACTAAAAAAATAAGAGGCATGCTAATCAATAATTGGGAACAATAACTGTACTTAAAGGGATAGTTCACCCAAAAATAATAAATACTGTTAATTTACTCTCAGGGGCATCCAAGATGTAGGTGAATCTCTTGCTTAAGTAAAGCATTAAAAACTTTTTAACAAGGGTTTCTGCAGGTTTTACCAAATCAAATGTAGAACTTTAAGACCACCAAGAATGAAATTTCACACTAATATAGGGTTAAACCTTAAGTATTTTCTTAATGGCCCAGTAGACAAAAAATATTTACTTGCCTCATCAAGAAACAAATAAGTAAACAAATAGTACTTTTTGGTCCCATGTTTTAAATAATGTGTCAAATCAAGCAGACCCTAGTTGTACACATGCAAATTATTTCAACTTAAAAAAAATACTTTTTCATTTTTGCACTATAGCAATTTTGTGTGAAGAATTATCAGAATCAGTTTTATTGCCAAGTGTGCTTCACACACACAAGGA
>CAIGQZ010001345.1:4407155-4425394 GCA_903798205.1 Danio tinwini
AAGAGCTCCACACCGAGGCAGCCATCCGCGGCGCCATCCTGAGAGTAGTATAAATGTATAGTATAAAGTATAAATGTTGTGTATATGTATTTATTTGACATTCACTTTATATCAAGCCTCCCTTGGACAGGTGTTAAGAGTCTGCCAAAACACAAACAAATCGTCACCTTGGAATTATAAGGTTCTAGCTGCATTCTGAATGATTTTGAGATATTGAGCTTCAAAGTTTTTGTATTCCATAGCAACTAGTATGTGTGTAACATTTTTATTTTTATTTTTTTAAATAAAACGTCTTAAAATGTAAACTTATAAAAAAAAAACATCCCATAATGTAAATAAGTTGTCATTTAATAAGAATGTCAATAACTCAATTTTGACAAAAATGTCAGATAGAACCTTATAATTCTAAGGTGACGAAATGTATTTGGTTTGTCCAGTAATTGTGATGTCCATGTCAAATTAACAATAAATAAAATAATATTAGTTATAGAGTTGTGCTAAAAAAATTATTGAGATGCATTGTTGGTAATTGGATGAGTGTTAAATCAAATGGGTAGCTTTACATAAAGAAAGGAAAATTAAGACCTGTTTAAAATGATTTAAGACCTACAAGGCGATTTTTGTCGGTGACTTTAAGGCCTAAAAAATTCTTTTTAAGGATTAAGATATTTCAAGACTTTAATACCCCATGGACACCCTGTTAGCTGAAATCATGATTCTTGGTCATTTATAAAAGACAGTGAATAACTATTGACACATTGGGAGTCTAAATACAGTTACAATTACTACTGGTGGCCCTTGATCATACTTTAAGGTCTTATGAGCAAACAATTAGTTTGTTCCATTGCATTATATTAAGCCATAAAGGATAATAGTTTTAGCCAAAATATTCTTTAATGTTCTAAGAAAAAAAACCCTAAAAGAATCACCATTTCTTAAATGGACAAGTTAACAGCACGTTTTTGTTTTGAAGCCAAAAATCACATATTGTACTCACAAGATTCCAGTGGGGGTTCTTTCAGCATCAGGGAACATCTCTGAAAGCACATCTGACACAGGTTCCTATTGGGCACGAAAAACAAAACATTCTGAATAGAACAAAATAACAGTGTGACAAAGCGGTCTACATAAATGAAAATCAAAGAGAATCAGACACCACAAAATATGAAGGAGAGTTACTTAAGTTCAACTATTCTGCATCTATTTGATAAATAAAACATAATACTGTAAAATAGGATTACATTTAAAAATAACTTTTCTATTTTTACAGGAATATTGGTTCTACTCCTGCAATGTTAGAGCAGATTTGAGCATCACATGATCCTTCAAAAAAAGCATAGTCACTTTTAAAACAATGTATACTGTCTTGAAGAAACAATAACGCTTAACTATTAATTATATTTCTTAATTCTCAAAAGGAATTATTTGGGGTTAAAATATAGCAATTTAGAAATATAGTTACTTTACCAGTAACAATTGACTTCAATAATATTTGTTTATCCTATCATGGATGTCAATGGTGACAAGTTTTCAACATTCTTCAATAGATAATAAACAAGGTCTGGAACAAGTGAAGGGCGAGTAAATGACAGAATTAAAATTTTTGGCTAAATTATTACTTTAACAGCGTAGCTCAACAATACAGAGTTTAGGCATCATGTTAGCTTCATCTTTTTATTCTCTAAATAAGATTTTATTATTCATAAATAAAGGCAGGTTTTTGATACAACTCATGCGATTCAATTTGACCAACCAAGTCTGCATTTTAAAGTATTTTTACCTTCAAAACAAAAAACTGAGGAAACGATACGCTTCCTCTAAAAGTGAAATTAAAAAGATGCATTTTCCTGGCTTATTCCTTTGAACATTTCACAGAGGTTAGAGCTCTCAGATCTAGAAAGGCAGTGCAATAAAGGCAGAAAAGAAAGAAACAAAAGAGAACTCAGAGGGAATTCCCAATGGATGCAGGGAGTGTGAAAGCCCATTAGATGTCTGGCAATGCAGCATGTCTGCTGAATTAAACATCCAGTGAAAAAAAAGTGAGGGCAAATGAAGAGACAGACCCTGAGGAGAGAGGAGGAGGAGGAGGAGGAGGAAGGCTGAGGGAGGAAAAAAAGTAAAAAACAAAAACAGCTGTTACTCTGATGGTCTGTTTCTGATGGGATGATGGAGATGTTAAACAAAGAGATTTGCCGGTCATGGTGTCTTTATCCAGTCTCATGAAGTCCTGATGAGAAACGCAGAGCTTTTGTCAGATTTGTTGAGCGAAGCTGTTAGCAAACACATTATCTGTATCCACAAACCCGCAGGGCTCGGCTGCCCACCGTCTGTGTGGCTCTCAAACCAGTCCACCTCTCAGTCTCTGTTTGTTTAAACTGAGGGCTGAACCTGTTCTCAATCTGCAGACAAAACCAATACAAGCAAAAATAAATCCCCAAGACTCACTAAACCACCAACCAAAACAAAACCACTGACTATCAACCCAATGTTATGGAATTCTGACTGCCTAAAACACACACATACACACGCACGCACGCACGCACACACACGGCACGCACGCACACACACACACGCACACGCACGCACACACGCACGCACGCACACACGCACTCCCCTCTTCCACCATCTCAGTGATGCTGAAGGATCTGTACGGGGAGCCACTGTTACTCGAAGAACCATTCTGGGCAGACACTGTGGACTTTCCCTGAAAGAGAAGCAAACTGAATAAAGCACAAGTGAAAAGCAGAAGGCACATCCGGAACAGTCAGAATCAGATGCAACACCGAAAGCCCACAATCCTTCAGTGCAATGCATTCAAACATTTTCTGAAAAACAAAGTGTTTAAACCAAAATTTGCAGTTTTTTAAAGAGACCATATGATGCCGTTTTAAAAAGTCTTTATATTGCTTGTAGAGTGCAACAATTAAGCTCTAGAAGTAAAAGTTTATTAGTTCTCATATTCCATAGGAACATTTTTTTTTTAATAATTGATAAACCTAAACAGTCATACTACAACTAGGGTTGGGTGAAGTCGACCAACTGGCCATAGTACGATGTCTAATGCAAGGTTTCCGCTACATTCATTCTTCCATGGCGAGGTGCCACACCAAAATTCATCCCACCACGGCAACATTACAGCTTCTCATTCAAAACATTGGAGTTTATTTTAAATAGCAGATTATAAAATCGCACCAAAACATTAAAAGGTAAGTAAATTATAACAGCGCAAACTTTTCTGTAACCGTAGTGCTGTGCGTTATTTGTTTAACCCTTCAAGGTGACATGCTGACTGACTGACAGGTGCGTGATGCATGAGCTAGGCCAGCAAACACGACGTATAGCTTTCAGTTAGGATGAACACAGTTCAAGACTTTATCTTGCTGGAGTTTATAGCCTTTTCACTTTACCTCAGGACGCATTAATGCTGTTCTGTAGGTCTATTGGAGACATTCATAAATATTCCTAGCCAATCTAATAAATGTTGGAGACATATTTATTACATAAACACGCTAAATTGCAGTTCAGCAGCGTTTATTCGAGAGTGCACAAGAACATCTGCGCTTGAGCAGCGGATATTTGAGGGCGTGCAAGAAGTTTTGTGCACAAACAGAGGAAATCCTCGCGCAAGCAAAGAGATCTGCATGCTCATATTACATAAATCCAAATGACTTGTAATACTGCGTCACGACATTTGTCATTGAAATAACGTCACAGGTAGTTGGTAGATCAAAAGGCCTGCCGCCACAGCTGGAAAAAATCCTAGAGGAAACACTGCTAATGTGAAACATTGCGATGGACGATGGCATCTTCGTCATAGGCGGTGAAGAATTAATTATTGTAGAATAATTAATTAATAAATAATTTGTAGCCTACCGTTTCAATTACCTGACCCACATGGTCTGTTTTACCCATAACTAAATCATAAATAAAGATAAAATCAGATGTGTGCATATGCGCCAGCGCATGCCAGAGTGTGTGTGGTCACGTGATGTGCGTTTTTCTGCGATATAGTGTGGAAAGAGGGCTTTTCAGAAATGCAAGATGAAACGCCAGTGTAGATGCGGATCGTTTACGTTCTAAATGCCATTTTAAAATCAAGATGTATTAGTGTAAATGGGGTAAAAGGTGTGTATTTTTTGCAAGCGGGTTGCTGCTACAACGGGGACGGGGCAGAGGATGGAAGATGGCATAGTCTATCGACCCAACCCTAACTTCAACACTTATAAGCTCCAAGACTGTTAATAATTGTACATATCTTTGTTAAAAGCAGACTACAGAAAATTTTTAATAATCAGAGACAGAAAAATGGCAATACTGTATATAAAGTAGTTAAGGTGGTCTTATGCTCTCAAAACACTCATTTATTTGCATTTTAAACTTGAAATACTGTATATTGGTTCAACATATGTTACAAAAAACAAAATCAACAGTGCTATATTTCCTAGTAATATATTGTTTCAGCATCAATATTGCAATGTGCGAATATGCAAGTCACATCGCAGAATCTGCAACGTTGAGTTGTGTTTATAATTAACCAGGTAACAGTTCAGAACACAAGCAACGTTTAACCCTACTACAGTCAGAACACATTTACTGTTTAACGCATCTGTATGTGTACAATTTCAAGCTAATTTAAAACATTTGGGCACAAGAAATTCTGTCTTTACGATATTGGAAAAATCTGACATTGCAATATTTTGTTTTTCTTCTATATGCAGCATATTGCGATGTACTTTGATATACTTCATTTTGACTTTTGATTTAACTCATAATTTGCTCCTTAATACTTAGAGTAGTTTAGGTTTTGGGTAGGATTTAAGGATGCAGAATAGGATCATACAGAATATGTGCTTTATAAGTACTAATAAGCTGGGAATATTTCAAAAACATGCTTGCTACATGCTTTGCAATAAAGCAAAGTTAAATAAACAGTGCATGCACTATAGTTTTGCATATGTAAAATGTAAAAATTACACTGCAAAGTCAACTAAATATTTCATATCTTTGCGATGTGACTATTGCGGATGCACACATTGCAATATCAATGCTGAAACAATATATTGAGCAGCCCTACAAGAAATAATTACAATGAAGCCTATACAGTGCTATTTTACATTTGATTACATTGCTTGACTATATTACATTGCTATTGTACCACAATACTGTTGGAATACCCACAAAACCCTAAAGCACTTTATATGTTAGTCCTACCTTATCAATTTAAGCTTGTAATTAATTTATTATACGTTTTATTAAACACTCCCTTCAAAATGATTACAATGTAAAATTATGAATTCTCTTTAAAAAATTTATTAAATCATCTTATGAAATTACATTAATATCGTATAAAAACTAAATACTGCAATATCAATTTTTACAATATGGTGCAGCCCTACCAGTAATTTACAGATTGCTGTGCTAAATGAAATTGTAGTCATTTCCCTTAAAGCAGTCCAGTTTTTGTGTGTGTGTGTGTGTGTGTGTGTGTGTGTGTGTGTGTGTGTGTGTGAGAGTGTGTGTTTAGTGTTTTTCGGTGCTTGGCAGAATAAATTGACTGAAGAAAAGTCTGTACACCCTCAAACATTTAAAACCAAAAAGACACCAGCAAGATTAAGTGACAAGTAACTTACTGAAAAAAAGGAAAGATTTCGGTCAAGTGTTGACCATTGTCAATGCCTGGCCAAATACCTTAAGCATGTGTTGAAAAAGTAACACCATTTTCCACAAACTGTAAAGGTGACTTAAACAGTTAATAATGGCTTCAAAAGTTAGCACACACAACAGACCCATTACACACTGAAGGAAAACATTAATAAAGCACCATATGGCCTCTTGGAAAACTTAAAATCCATAAAACAACCTGTGTAGGAAGGAAACTGTTGACCCCTTTTATCCCCTGCAGAAAGTGATCAGTGTCCAAATTAACTGTTCCTACTGTACATTTACAAGTCCAGCTGAGGGCATGAAGCAGCGTGGGTAAAAATCTTTACTCTGACTGAAAGTCCCCATCTGTGGATGTAAGATTTTGCAGCATGACATGCAACGTAATGTAATGCTATGCATACTTTAACCACAGAGTGGTACCATTGTTCATACTACAAACTACACTCAGCTGCCTTCTGCCATTTTTATACATGTTAAAATAGTTCTCCTGCACAGCTTAATACAGGCTGCAAGCATATTTTTACCACTAAAATTCAATGACTTTTCCAGGACTTTCAAGTAAATTTTCATGACTTAATGTTTCATGTATTGTCTATGTATACATGGTAAATAATAAGAAAAATTATGCATGTTCAAAGTTATTACAGCATATCATAAAACATGCAACAATATATTTAGTTTAAATTAACTTTTATATTATGTAAAAAATTATTTAGATAATGTCCACAGCACTAATAATGTGAGAGCATGTGTTTGACCATAGACAGAAAAGACAACTAACCTAAAAAGCATACAGATATTTGTTAAACTAATTTCCATGATGTTTCCAAACCAGGTCTGGAAAATGGCATGTCAAAATTTCAGGACTTTTCCAGGTTTTTTATGACCGTATGAACCCTGTTAATATGCTGAAACAAAACAGTATGTTGCTTCTGTAAGCTGAAACAACAAAAGCTGCATGATATGTGGGTTAGGCCTGTCACAATAATCAATATATCAACTTACAGTATATAGACATGACGTCAATCATTTTTGCTGATGCAATATATAATGCCCACAGATAAAGACCAATTCTAGCAACATCTCTATCTCTATTGGAGGTGTCAGTGTCAGTGTGGTTAAATAAAAACACTGTAGTATTTACTATACATTACTATAGTATATTTTTATGTGGGTGCCTGACGATTGAACGTAGATGTGGTATAGCAGATATCGCAGCCTCTGTTACGTTTTACCTTGCACTTTTTTGTTAACATTTATTATTATTATTTATTTAGGATATGCATCTGATTCCAATGCCTAATTATTAAATTGTTAAAATGACTCATTAAATTCAGAATTAAATATTATGTGTTATTTGGAAGTGTGTACTTGCAGTATGATGCTATTATATTGTCATTCTGGCATTATATAATGAGTGGCATAAAACTTAAAAATGACAATAATATGGTTTATTGCTAAATATTTTGGTACAATAAATCATACAACAAAAAATAGATATCGGGACAGGCCTGATGTGAGTGCTCCTGGTGAAGATGTACGCTCAGGATATAAAAAGCCCATATAAAACAACAGCAAAAGAAAAACTTGCGATATTGAGCCCACACTTAAAAAAACCCTGTTTTTCAAATGCCTATTCTACTTAGTTATACTGAACATGCACAGTAACAACTGGGGCTCAACTTGAGTTTAAGTAGAAGGCACCTGCAGGGCTTTTAAAATCAAACGCAAAAGGTTTTTTAAAATAAATCAGGCATCTAAGGTTGTTTTGTCTTTTCAACCATCATTAAAACAGGACCTAATATTCAAGACAAGTTTAAAATGGTTTAAATACCAATATATTCATTCCACATTTAGATGTTTAAAGACCTGAAACCTTACATTTTATAAAACTGAATATAAGATTTTTGCAAGACCACTGCAGGAAACCTAGAGCATTTGAAATAGCCTAACACAACATCTAGGGCAGAATAATCTCTCTTTGTCATTGTCAATTTATGATCTGTGAACTAGCAGCTAGGGCTGTGCAATTTGGGAAAAATATCTAATTGCGATTTCTTTTGACAGATATAGCGATTTGATTTACGATTTAGTTTTGTAGTCTAGCTTCAACTCAATAATTTGTAAGTCATGACAACAGTTCTGCAACAGCTCTTAAAAATTACCTGATTTTGTTCTGTGTCTGTGACTTTAAAACCAAAATATTCCCATATTACCAATGCTGTTTTTCTTTGATATTAATTCATCTGTTAATACTTCTGAAACGTCAAGCCTGGTTTATACTCAACAACGCGTCCGCTAGTTTGCTTATGTGCGCGTGGCGAATGTGACGTCATCACAGAGTTTGCAGGGGTTCGCACGACATGATTTCAGCCGGCGGAGCGCATGTTTTTTTTTTGACTCGGGCGAACAGTGCCCACAGTGCCGTGTTTGAATTGAGTTGGATATGAACCACTTTGAAGAGATTTTCTCTAAAACAGGTGCGACACTGCACACACATCTTTATGATCCATGATCATAGAGATAACCAGATGATCAATAATTCTTGGCTAAAAAATTGCAACAGCCGTGGGAAAGGAGAAAAGTGTTTGTTAAAAGGTTTGGAAAAACCTGAGGGATAAGTTTGTTAAAGCCAAAAGAGGCCATGGCAAAAGTGGAGACCCAGGTACACATTTACAGAAATATGTTTTCCCACCAATTATAGGTTTTACACTGATGTATGTGTTACAATTTTGAATTGAAAACAATTTAATAGTTACAAAACTATAATTAAGAAACAAATAACTTGAAATGGAAAGGAATATTTGAACCTATCGATTAACAGTATACTGATGCCTGTTTTTCTAGGCTTTATTGGTGATAATGGTCAGAAATGTTGGACCATTATTGCTCTTTTAGCATAGGAGGAGGACAGAAACTAGCCAGACAGTAATGTGTGAATTGTGGAGCGGGCTAAATCTAAAAAACATCAGTATTTTTTTTGTAAGTGTGATTTTTTTGCTTTTATTCTTGCAATAAAAAAATTAAATTGTAGAGCAACCCATGTTCTTTTGTCATTAATATTTTAATAAACTTTAATAGGTAAATGTCCGAGATATGAACAAAACCAAGTGATGCATCAAATTTGATTTAAAAAATCTTGAATGGTTATAAAGATCCTTATAATCATTAAAATAATTTATAAAAACAATAAAAATAATTAGTTTAAAAATCTTAAATGATATTAATGATATGAAGCAGTCCTGGAAACTTTCTACTTCTCTGTTTATCTGTCTGACTTTACAGTCAGTTTCTTTTGACTGTCTCCTGTCGTTTTAAAGAATATCACAATGTCGAACGCAGCATGTATAAAAGCCTTATCCGTTTCGCGAGGTTTGCGCGCAGTCAGGGAAGGTGTGCAATGTGGCGCCAGGTAAAAGCATAAATCCAGCTTGTCACGCTTTCATGTTTGTTTTCTTTTTTTTTTTCAAAGTGGGCGATCCCCATAGTTCAGTTGTGCAATTCTGATTGGGCAGAACGAAAGTGTGCACACTCAATTGGATAATAAGACTGTCACACGCAGATGGCAGTCATATATTTGCACTGGGTGGGGAAAATTAAATAATACATATATACATTTCATATCTCAGCCTCTTGCGATTAACTAATCACAACGTTTTAAATTGCATTTAATCGCACAGCTCTACTAGCAGCATTAAAAATGACACTTCAGCCTTAAACTCCATCATTCAACCAAGTGGGCTTGAGTTACCATGAAGGGTCTCTTTGCTACATCAAAAAGTGTCCTTCTCACATACATAATGCATGATGTTACACAACAAAACTGACTGACAGCTGGTCGTTTAACCTCTTTCCACAGAAAGACTAAAGCAACAACCGCTGTCCATGTTAATGATCAACACACACTCATAGCAGGATATGAACAGTCAGTTGAGATAATGGATGAATCGTGTTTCGGTCTCAAGGGGGAAAAACACAAGATGGATTCAGGTGCATGTAGAGCCACTTACTCTGCTTGCTGTTTTGCTCGTCTCCGTCCGGGGCTTTGTTTCAGACAGAAGCTGCTCTGACTCTAAATAGACATGCAAAACAAATGTATTACAAGCAGAGACAATAACAAGCAGAGTATTTTATACACATTCTGTATGGGCTAAATCAATTGTTCCAAGCAGATCTTCTGGCTACTTCAACACTAATCTGGAAACATTTGTAAATAAATATTTTTTTCTTCACATTTTAGTCTTCACTAGTATCATGTTTAGAAAATTTGCATCAAAGTCTGAAAATGAAAAAAAGTATCTGAAAATGATGATGCAAATTCAGTTATGACATGCATGCACAACTGTCTTTACGGTTTAAATATTATACTATTGCCATTCACATTGACTATGCTTACATAGACATCAGTAATCAAATTATTTGCCTTAATCTAAATAAGACAATAATATGATTAATGTGTTTACATGAGTTGCTTTTTGAATGATCTTTTCATGGTCCTGTTTTACACGTTATAGCACATAGATCGATTAATGTCATTGTGTCACCAGGCTATCCACTTTTTCTTTGGAGCTTCATGCAATTTCGGGTGTTTCACTTAAAAATGTTTTACCTTAACTGCAGTTCGGCAGTTTCACTTTCATTTCATTCATTCCACTATGAGAAACTGAGGTACTGGATGCATGTATGAAGTAAGGACTGGTGGGAGAGTTGTTGAAATGAAAATTTATACTGTACACTAAATGGAAGAAAAAAAAACCTCTGCATTTCACCTCTGTATGTGTCTGTGGTTCTTTACTGACATGGTAGGTGCAGAGAATAGAGTCAAACAGCCGTGTGTATAAAATGTCCTGTTGCAAGATGCAGCAAAAAGTTCTACATGACGATAATAGTTTGATTGCAGTGTTTACGTGTGTACTGCACTTCAATAATGCAAATAAAATCAGCATACTCTACATGTCCTAATTCTATTTCTGTTTAGTTCGATAAGACTTTAGTCGGATTAAGGTAATCAAAACCTTAATGGTAGACTCTTAATCAGAGGATTATTGCCATCCATGTAATCACACTCAATGCTACAGATAAATGTAACTTTTTGATAATCATCATATCATATTCCTGCAAAGATAACGGATCACATCTATAAAATTCACTCAGAGAAGATTGACATAGAAAAGTAGACCATACACATGCATTTGATACATACATTCAATTAATAATAAATGTTCATGCCAGAAAAGTCTGAAACTTTTTAAAAAGATGATTAGCATGTTTATTACTAGAAAATGGTAGTTTCAAAAAGTATATATTTAAAGAGGTAGAAGAAATTTTTTATACCAGTGATTGAACAGCTTGAAACAATTTTAAATAAACCAAAACTGTCTCTAAATAGCCATCTTGTCTATTAAGGCCTTGATAATTTAGGATTTTTAAAGGAAATTACTATTTTGTTACATTTAACTTTTTGCCAGAACAATTAAAAGGATATGACTTTTTTTTTTTTCAGTGACAGAAGAAATAAATGCTTGCATACAATCTTTGGGGTTGTATGCTGAAAATTGCAGGACGGATGCTAAAAGACATGCAACTACTTTTTTACTTCTAAAGCAAATGATGTACTTGCATCCAAGTTTCTGGATACAGTTCACTTAAAAGCATAGGTCCCAAACTCAACATCTTGAGAGACACAGCTCTGCAGAGCTTTAATCAAACCCTATCAAACACAGCTGATCCAACTAATCGAGGTGTTGCAAAGAGTCATGAATACCTTGATTAGTTGGATCAGCTGTGTTTGATCAGGGTTGGAGCAAAACAAAGTGCTTTCCAAACATGTTTTGGAGTCCATGATTCTGATGATTCTCCTACCCCTAAACCCCTAAGACCATTCATCATCAGAACACCTATTAAGATATTTTAGATGCAATCTGAGAGATCTCTCACCCTATATAGACAACAACGGTCCAGATACATTTAAAGTAAAAAAAAAAAAAAGGGAATCAAAAACATTATCAAAAATATTCCATTTGACTTCAGTGGTTTAACTGTAATCAAGTTTAAAGAATGCTTTCGTGCACCAAAAACCCCTTTAAAAATGGCCAATGTTCATCAATGTCTTTTCCACATCAGGGGCTGTTTACTATGGGCAACACCCCTTTTTGTCATAGAAGACAGGCAAACAAAGGTCATTTTTAAAGTTTTATATTGCTGCACAAGTGTTCTTGGAGCTTCATATGATATAATATAGACTTTGAACCTCTTGGGTCAACCTGTTGCTGTCTATGGAGGGTCAGAGATCGCTCCGATTTTATATAAAATATCTAAATATGTGTGTTAAGATGATCAACGAAAGTCTCAGAATTAATTTATTTTCTAATAACAATGAATTTTGGGGTGAACTAACCCTTTATACCAGTGGTTCTCAATTTCAGTCCTCGGGCCCACCCGCCCTGCACATTTTCTATGTCTATCTTATTTGAAACAAGGATTAGTTCATGGATCTCTCTGTTAATGGAGTTGATGATCTGAATCAGGCATGTTAAGTACGGAAGATGTACAAAATGTGCATTGATGGTGGGGTCCAGCACAGGATTGAGAAGCTAGACTAATCATTCAGTATACTCAAGAGTATTTCAGCATCATCACTGGCCCTTACCAGAGTCCTGTTCCTCATCGTCCTCTTCCTCACTGTCTGAATAGAGACCTGCATCTGCTGTACCATTGATCTTGTGCTGTGCTGATGTCTGTGCTGAAGAATCCAGCAGCCTCTTTAGCTTCTTTTCATACAAATATCTAGTAGACGCTGTTCCGAACACACATACACACAGCAGAAGAACCAGATTTTTTTTTTCAAAACCCGTTTTAAAAGCCAAACAATCATGACTTCAACAGACTGACCTAGAATGGGTCCAGCTTTAACACCATATTGGAGCAGTTTGGCTTTGAGCTGATCGTCAGTCAGTAAGCCCAGGTCTACCATTTCTGCCGCTTCTTCTTTCTCAGCCTGTACAGTGAAATACACACAAACTATTTTAATAAAAAATCCTGTTGAGGCAGTGAAATTATAGCGATTCATCACGGCGGAGAGAGGAATCAGCACATTTTAGCATAATCTAATAAACATACGCTGACACTAGCTTGCCAAAGGGTGAACCTCAGCTCACGCAATCCTCAATAGACTCTTGTTTTGAGGCTTTCTCGCCTTTGCATCTTGCACTGACGCGTTCTGAAAAGGGGTCACATCCAATATTAGCTGCTGTAGCAGTTTCCCCATCACAAACCAACCTCAGGCTGAAGAAACTTCACTTTTTAGCAGAATCGAGCAAAAATGCTTTGCACTATCAAACAAAAACAAGACGCACATGAAAGCCAGCAATTAAATATTGCATCCAGATGGAAAGTTAACAGTTTTTTGACAAATGGAGAAAATATTAAACCACAAACAAGGAGGGGGAAAAAAGTGTTATACAAACATCTGAAGTTTGCATGCTTGTTATGTAAAAACAGTAGAAACTCAAGTGCTAATGGCTTAGAACAGATGGTATTTATCGGAGCTGTTTCAATGTAACATTGAGTCAGAAATCCCTCTAGCACTTAGTTTCTCAAACTTTCAGGCAGCAAACTAAATTTGCAGACCATCTAATAGTCTCATTTTGCTAATAGTCTCTACTGTTCCTGCCTTGAGACACCAATAATATCCATAATTTTTTTGTGAAGAAAAATGCTAGACAGCAGGTTTGTGCTTATTTCCCTGGAATTAACTAGACTGCTGCTTTCAGCAAATGATCCTAAATGAGCCAACTGTTTGCAAGACAAGTAGCTGAAAAGTTAAATATGAACTTACATAAAAAATGCATAATATTATAAGCAATCCAATAAAAACAGTACATCAGGGGTGTCCAAACTCTGTCCTGAGAGCCGATGTCCTTCATAGTTTAGCTCCAACTTACTTCAACACACCTGTCTGGACGTTTCTAGCATACCTAGAAAGAGCTTGATTAGCTGGTTCAGGTGTGTTTAATTGGGGTTGAAACTAAAATATGCAGGACACTGGCCCTCCAGGACCGAATTTGGACATCCCTGCACTACATATATAAATCAATACACACAGTTATATTTTGTGTTTTTATTTTATAGCATGCATTACCATTTTTGGCATTTTTAGGCTATTAATTTGTGCTTTATACTATTAAGTAGTGATTTTGTAGAATATTTCTATTTACTTTAATCTCACATTAAGGAGTGTTTGTATATGACACTGTTTTCAAAAGGGTTTTACTTATTTTGGCTGTCTATTTACAGAATAAGTAAATAGGGATCCTGAAAATGCAAAACTTTGGATGCAGGTGTCACATTTTGTGACATTCCTGATTTTTTTTAACGAAGCTGTCATTTATATGCATTTTTTCTTTCAATATTACAAATAAAAAACTTTATTTTTTTTGTAAATCCTTGATGTAAACATGCCCTTCGTTTTTCCTGAAAGTTGTCTCTGATACACAGCATGTGTGCTGTTTGAATTTTAGATTTATGCATTTTTTGTGCTTGTTCATCTGTCATGTAGTAAATCTATAAGACGTCCATTATGTCTGGCAAAAGTTTGAATACAAGATGTTTAGATTTAGAATCAGGGCTGCACAATATATCGTTTTAGTATCGATATCACAATGCGCGCATGTGCAAGTCACATCGCAATCATATGCAATGTTGAGTCTGAATTATAGTTGAGCAGGAGCTACAGAATTGTATTTAATTACTGTATTTATATGTAATTTTTATAATTTATTAAAAAAAAATCTTTTAGAATTTTTCTTGTTTCTAATTCCAATATTTACATTTCAAAGTGAAAACAAGATTATTTTACTAACCCCAACTGGCAGATGATTTAGCTTGTTTTAAGAAAAAAACTCTTAATTTTGACTCATTTCTCCTGATGGTAAAAACAAAACAATATTTTTACTTGCTCTAAGAATTTTTTTGATATTCGGACTGGAAATTAGGGCTGGACAAAAAATGCTATCTTGATAATTATTTTCCATATTGAACGATAACCACATATATTTCGATATAGGTTGTTAATGTTTCCAGATTTAAAAAGAGTACCCCAACAATGACTGAAGCCACAAAAATTAGACAATTAAACAATATCATTTAGAATTTCTGACCTTTCAAATAGTTCTTTGTAAAAAAAGCTTTAATGAAGAAACAAGATTTGTACTAAGGATATTATTACTAGTTGCAAAAAAAGGTTAACAATACATTGGATGAAAGAAAGTTCTCCAAAGGTGGCTCAGTGGATTCAGAGACTTAGCTAATAATGTAAAAAAAAGATTGCATCTCTTCAAATGAAGACTAATATTTTTCTAAAGAGGTGGAAAAGTATTACAACATATTTAGATATGTATATGTAGAGGTTACTTAACCTATCACTAGGCTCAAAAAGAATCAGAGCATGCAGAAATCCACAGATTTTCAGTCCATCATTAAGTCTATGTATTTACTAGACATGGGACAATAACAATTTTCAAGGTATACCGCGGCTTGAAAACTCAAGGTTTTAAAACCGGCAAAATTTTCTGTAATACCGTTCCTAAGGTATGTGTAAGATTTTTTTTTTTACATTTTTTTGTTTGTTTTTTAGGAGTAGCAGTACTAGCAGGTTTTTCAGCAGTATCTCCAGCAGAAAAAAATATCCAAAGATGCCGTTTTAAATTGTGAAGAAATTGTGTTTTTGAAACTAATGAAGACAGCAGAAATCAATTCATCTTTTGAATTATTTAGCCTGACATGTTTACTACTCAAAACTATTATAAATCTTGCAAAAAATAAAATATATTGTTTTCAAAAGGGGAAAAAATTTATAGAAAGAATATATTTTAGAGCAGTGAGCACAATACCATGATATCGTGATATTTTTATCTAAGGTTATCATACCGTCAGTATCTTATACCGGCCCATGCCTAGTATTTACTTGTGTAAACGAGGCTTGCTTTTTAATGAGAATCTTGCTTTGTTTACCAAATAAGTGGATCTAGATGGACCGATGGACATTAAAAGTTAAAAATATACATTTTTTTATTTCATATATTAGGTTTTTAGTTATGATACTCCTAAAATCATTTAGCAAAAATCCGCAAATTTTGTACAAAATTCTTTGCAGAAATAGCAAAAAACGTCTGCAGATTCTGTCTGGCCCCAACTATGACCAGTGTAATCTGAGGTAAGTACAACACAACACAATGTAACTTGATGTACAAATGTATACTCTGAAAAGTAATTATGATCGCAGTACCTTTTTATTTATTTATTATTATTATTTTATTTAAAAAATTGTATAATATCATTATTTGTTTATGCATTCCCTCATCTGTAAGGGGTTAATTTGTTGGGGAAGGGGTTGTTCTGAAAAATATATCTATTAAAATAATCTTAAAAAAAAAAAAGTTTCAAATAGTTCTTTGTTTTTTTGTTTAAATAAAACGTGCACCATTACTGGACCAATTCAAAAAGTCAAAAATCACAAAATGATTCAAATTGTTTCAAAGTGTTCAAATCACAAAATAAGAATCCTGGCAAAAGCCGTGCTACTTTCCAAGGTAGCATAACTTTGGCCATCATGCAGTGAACACTTCTAATCATAAACTGAGAACATGACACTCTGGTTTAAGATGGCTTCGACCCAGATTCCCCAGGCCTCTTTGAGGGCCCCTCTGACCCTCTCTCTCATACACACAGTGGTCTTGCACACTGCCAGAGAGACAGCTGGAGCCCTGTACTACAACTCTGAGGAATCATGTTTCACACTAAAGAAAGGGGGGAAAAAATAACTCTCCATTTTGACAGAAAAGCCTTTGATGTTTTCAGAGACACGCATGCTTTAACTGTATTTCACTGCAGTTGGGAGCTGACAGGCGATGACCTACAAAGCCCTCAACAGCTTGAAAGCCATGAACATATGGCTATGAATATTCACAGCACAAATCAAATCTATTTCAATCACGCCACCTTGCGTCAAACTGTTGGACAGACAGGAGTGAATATAGAAAGTTTTTTGGGGGGGGAGACCCTACCAAATCTGTCTGCAAGATGTGAGGCATATCAAAAATAAAACACTGTCGAGTGCAGAAACACAGACGGTCTTCAGGAATGAAGATTAATAACGCGCCCTTGTACACATGCGGCGTCTTTAACTCACGCTGCCATTGAGATGATCCTCCTCTTCATCGCTGGAGAAATCTGTGCTGTTTGTCTTCACATGTTTCAGATAAAGCTCCACATAAGCGTGTTTTTTGCTCTCCGGCGGGGGCAGATCCACATTATGCGCGATGAGTTCCGACTTCAGCCTCTCTTTGGAGAACTGAGCGGGATCTTCCACAAACACCGGCATGTCAAGTGTGGAAAGATATAATGCGCCTGAAAAACCAAGCCCCGAGGAAATTACTTCCAGTTGCACGGCGAAGGAAACGTCCAAAAGCAGCCTCAATAGATTTTGAGAGCCCAAAGAGCCGTGTCACAAACTCAACAGCTGTTTACATGGTCTCCATTTATGATCTGCGACCCGAGAAGCGCATGCTATTCACTCATGTGATCGTGCAAACATACTTGACCATTTTAAATTAACACAGAATTCACACTTAACCCGGATTACATGGCTATTAACTTTTAAGTTACATTTTTTACAACCTTTCGAGAAGTTTGTATGCTAGCTTTACGGTTAGTTTATTAACGTACTGAACAGAAATGTGTTTGGCATAACTTAATAATTAAGTTGACTAACGTTATGCTGCAAACTTACCTTGCTGGAAACTGTAGTGCAATTAATTTCAGGTATAATATACAAAACTGTGCTTTTAACAAACATTCATGGAGCACCGTTTACCTGGATGAGTATTTTAATGTCTGCCCGTTGACTTGACGCGGTGACGTCCTCTGGTAATTAATGAAAACGTCACACGCTAGGTGTTTTCCCGCCTTGAACGTAACGGAAACTGCAAAAATAATGCTGGAAGTCAGTATTTCTGTATAAAAGATCGGAATAAAAAAGTAGGATACAAATATATTGAATATTTATATATTGGATTTAGAAAATCACAGTTGCAATCAAGCACATTCAGAATAGGGTATAGGCCTATGCAGAAGGACTTTTAATTTACAGCAATCATGTTGCTTGCAGTGAACGCATTTAAGGTCTGTTTTCTATAAAATTAATATAATCTTTACTGGCTAATGGGCTAGTATTTTTAGCCATTGATGAACGTCCTGTGAAAAGTTTTTGTGACTTTTTTCAATTTCATAAGGTTCCTTTTACAGCATCAATGTTGTAATGTAATTTAAATTCAGTTAAATAAACTTAAGCAACCATCTGGTTGTTAAAGCGTAAAAAAAGATGAAAAACCATAAAAAAAAAAGGAGCCGTCATGTGCAGCAGCAGGCTAGGGCAAAAACTCAATTGAAAATACTTGGGTAAAATAAATTTCCCCAAACAGATACAAATATACTTCTCCCCCACAGTAAAAACTGTGGTTTTTAAAATATGGTTTTCTTTCTTTTTTTCTTTTTCTTTTTCTTTTTCTTTTATATAT
>CAIGQZ010001345.1:4485555-4503272 GCA_903798205.1 Danio tinwini
ATGGATGGATGGATGGATAGATAGATGGATAGATAGATAGATGAACAAATGAATGAAATTATATGTCATTCATTACCAAAGGTCTCCAGCTAATATTTTAATTGCTGATTTAGCAATGAATAAAATGACTAAATTGTCATTTTTCTTTGGCACAATTGTTTTTTCACAATTGTTCACTTTTGAATGGATTGATTTTTTTGATAATGTGTTAAATTGTAACCATAAATTTACACAAACAGTGCAATAAAATCAAAACATGATTTAATAACCCATTTAATAATCATTTTTTTCAGTGCTAAAATGCTTAAAAAGATTATGTGATGATCGTAAAGTGCTGAATATCCTCCTATTATTGTCACATTGGTTCCAGTAACAGTTTTCATCCTCTGTGCTGGCTGCTAAGTGTGCTTTAGATAGAAGCTTAATAAATGCCTTTATTTATTTATTTATTTATTTATTTCCAAATTCATTGCACTCACCACACTATATCGACAGCTCCAAAATGGTGTTTCTCGTCTTAATTGTGTTCTTTCTGTTGGTCCAGGCTCTACACTTCTTCATTGGTCTCGGTGCTCTATTGAGTCCTCTGATTGCAGAGCCTTTCATATCCGGCCACTGCCTGGGCAGTAATAGCACAGAAAACGCCACCGAGATAATTCACCACTTCAGATCCAGCTTCAGGTCACCTGTAAACCTGCCCGAGAGTTCGCCGCTCTCAGGAACGGTGGAAGAGAGGAACGTGTCATACGCCTTCTGGATCATGGCTCTCATTAATGTAGGCTGAAGTACAGTAGCTCTGTGTGCATTAGCCGTTGTGTTGCTGTCAGATCTCTCTGAGTCTATTTGTCTCTTAGCTGCCGGTGCCGATTGCAGTTTTTGTGTTGATGTACCAAGAGAAGCTGCTACCCTTCTGCCCAAACAGCAGCCCACGACTGCTGGACAAAGATGAGCTGGCCATGGAGACCAAAGCACCAGACAACACAGAAATGGCTGAATTAGATGATGAAGGTACTAGTGAGCTGTGTTTTATAGCTGCACTGTAAAAATTTAAAATAAAATTGAAGCTAATACAACAAAAAACATAATCCTTATTTCCTTTCGTTTTTTTTTTCCTCACTCAACCTTTGAAAACATCAGCTGCACTGACCTAAAATTATCTGTCAGTAATACAAAAAAACATTTAGTTGTGTTAGCATAAGATTATTCGTTTTCTAGAGAGGTGAACTACTCTGTAACAAAACTTTTTGAGTTGTGCCAACTGAACATTTTTTTGTCTGAAGTACTGGAATGCCTGAAGTTGAGTGAACCAAAAAAAAAACATAATTCTTATTTCCTTGTGTACTCAGCACATTTTTCCACCTTTAATTGATAGGACAGTAGAGAGTAGGAAAGCATGGGGAGAGGAGTGAGGGAAAAGATTGGCATAGGACCTCAAGGCGGGAATTGAATAGGGTGGCCTCTAACACAGGAATGACATGTGTCAACACACTAACCATTACACCACTGGTGCTGATGTGTACTCAACTTTTGAAAACATTAGTTGTACTGACTTAAAATGTCTGACAGTACATAATGTTTTACTAGATATTTTTCAAGACACTTCTATACAGCTTAAAGTGACATTTAAAGGCTTAACTAGGTTAATTAGGTTAACTAGGCAGGTTAGGGGAATTAGGCAAGTTGGCATCTAATGCTATCATCAGTGTTTAGGCTTTAAAGCATTAGTTTACCCAAAAATGATCAATGACTCACTCTCATACTGTTCCAAACACCTGAGATCTTCATTCATCTTTTGAATACAATTGAAGATATTTTAGATGGAGTCTGAGAGCGCACTCATTTTCCCTAAGCAGCAATGGTCCCGAGATGTTCAAAGTTCAGAAAAGCAACCAAAACTGTCAAAACAATACACTGTAATCAAACTGTTTACCAAACTGTAATCATGCAAAGCTTTTAAAGCACTTTTGTTTGGCAAAACTAAATTCAGTTACACTTTATTTTGATGGTCCATTTGAGTATTATAGTCTGCCTAATATTTGCAGATACTGCTCCTTCAACAGACATTTAACTGACTATTAGAAACTTTGCAAGTACATGTCAATTTATACTAACCCTAACCCTAACCCCAACCCTAAGCCCAACCTAACAGTCTACTTATAATCTAATAAGAATTAGTTGGCATGTAGATGCAATGTAACTTTAATTCAACAAACAGACCATCAAAATAAAGGGTGACCCAAAATATAAAATATGACTATAAATACAATACTATATATGTAAATTTGATATGTCCTCCATATCAGATCAGGATTACATGTTTATTTGGGCCAGAAATTTAAAAAGGGGGTATCCTTGACAAATCAGGGTGCATCTCACTGCCTACTCATATCATAAGTGTATAATAAGTAGTTTCTTATACAGGATGTATCATCTCTGATAATATAGTAATTGTTTTAATGGGGTGTGAGCTGACATTTATAAGTATCAAACACTCATTTCGCATTCAAAAAGACAAAAATGTGTTCAGAGCCCTAAATAATTTAAGTAAAAATTTAGATTTTTTTTAAATATAATCTTTATTTAATTCTGATACAAAATTTGTTTATTCTTTATTAAGATAGAAACAAGAGAAAAAAGAACGAAAAATAAAATGTAACAAGATGAACTATACATTTTTATTTGCTTAGGCTGAAAATTTATTCCCAATAAAATTAAAGGCAAGCGCTGCACAACAATCGTAACCCACACAAAAGGCTATGTATAGTAGCTAACTTAAGCAATTGCTTATTTAAATTAGATTGTGTGATTTCAAAATATGATAAAAAAATATTGATTATTTCACTTTTTAAAAATTATGCTACATAAAGGGGGTGTCATGATGGCGCAGTGGGTAGCACCATCGCCTCACAGCTGTTGCTGGTTCAAGCCTCGGCTGGGTCAGTTGGCATTTCTGTGTGGAGTTTGCATGTTCTCCCCGTGATTGCGTGGGTTTCCTCTGGGTGCTCTGGTTTCCCCCACAGTCCAAAGACATGAGGTATAGGAGAATTGGGTAAGCTAAATTGTCCGTAGTGTATGAGTGTGAATGAGAGTGTTTGGATGTTTCCCAGTGATGGGTTGCAACTGGAAGGGCATCCGCTGCACAAAACATATGCTGGATAAATTGGTGGTTCATTCTGCTTTAGAGACTCCAGATTAATAAAGGGACTAAGCTGAAAAGAAAATGACTGAATGAATAAAACAGAAATGCAGAAAACATTTGACTAGCTGAATAAAAATGCTAATTCACTTTCTGCCAGTAGGAGGCGCATTTAAACCAATAATAATCTCATGAAACGCCCTGCAGCCTGGCTCTTCTAAAAAGCAGAATAATGGTGGTTAAAAGGTGTTTACTGTTTGAGGAAAGGTTTTTTTCCAGAAAGCAAGTTTTTTTAAACAATTTCCTTTGGATATTTAAACGATGTCATTACATTTCTTAGTGTCAGGGGCATTTATGCTTAGTAAAAATTACAATAAAAATATTAATATTGAGAATATTATTACCATTTAAAATGTCAATTTTTCTATTTGAATATATTTCAAAATCATTTATTCCTGTCATGCAAAGCTGAATTTTTCATGATCTCTAAGAAATTTTTGTTGTTTGATATACTGGTGCTGTTTTATACAAACCTTTTTACAGGCTTATTGTTCGAAAAGTACATTATTTGAGCAAAAGAACATTAATATATTTTGTGTGATATTATAAATCTTGCTGTCAGTTGTCATTTGCATCTTGCTGAATAAATTAATAATTCTTTAAAAGAAAATGATACTGATCCCAAACTTGCAACTAATATGTATAATTATGTATGTAACTGATCAAGTAGCTCCTAACATGATATGTCTCTCCATCTTTTGGTCCCCAAAGTTTTTCTTCACTCTGGACATGGAAATATTTTCAGCTGCTGTATGGATGGTGCTCTGCGTGGGTTACCTGTCACCTTCTTTCTCATCCACATTTTTGGTGGCATGGTGCTCTTCATGACAGAGGGCATTATGGTGAGTGATCTCAACATGGTTACTAATTAATTTTATGAATTTTAAGAGATTTAAGTAAATATTATAAACATAACTCTTGAACCTCAACTTTTAGGGGGTCTATGCCGGCTTTGTTTACACATATGCCGTTTCACCTCCCATGTCCCTGCAATCTAAAATGGCAGGAAACCTGAACTGTATCTTCTGGGCAGCCATCACTGCCGGACGACTGGTGTCCATCCCGCTATCATACCGCTTTAAAACAGTACATCTGCTCCTCACTAACCTGGTAATCCATATACAAAACACTGTTAATAATGTACATGATAAAACCTGACCATTTCAGATCACCCAAAATATCTGTGGAAACATATTGCCTCATATAGACTCATATTAAGTTACAGTTTTTCTCAGTCGCTTTGGTGCATTTCTTACAACAAATATTTACATTTGCACAACAGTTAATACATTTCTCAAAACAATTAGAATAAACTGCAAAACCTAGTTGATAACCTGCAAAAGTGTGCTACTTGCTCAAAATGGAGAGCTCATTGCTCAAAAGCAAGTATTCATGTCAATGAAAGTGTCAGTGTCATCAAGATGAAAAGTCCTGCCACCATTGTTTATGAACAAGATAGTCAAATGTCTTTGTCGTGTTTTCATTATGACACTTTACTCTGTACATTTTTTCCAATGCAAAAAAGTCAAATTTTGGTGACACGTCCTGAAAACGCTCAAGTCAGCACTATGTATATACTATTTGCACAGCCATTTGAAAACCACAGTAAAGTTAGACATCACTGCATTTAGTGAGGTATCTCACAAGAGATAATGAAAACATGATAAAGACATTTGACTATCTTGTTCTTATACAATGGTGGCAGGACTTTTCATTTTGATGACACTAACACTTTCATTGACATGAATACTTGCTTTTGAGGAATGAGCCCTCCATTTTGAGCAAGTGACACGCTTTTGCATGTTATCCACTAGGTTTTGCAGTTTGTACTAATAGTTTTGAGAAATGCATTAACTGTTGTGCAAATATAAATAGTGTTGTGAGAAATACACCAAAGCCACTGAGAGTCATAGCATACTCTGTACATTTATTCCAATGCAAAAAAGTCAAATTTTGGTGACACGTCCTGAAAATGCTCCAGACAGCACTATATACTATTTGCACAGCCATTTGAAAACTACAGTAAAGTTAGACATCACTGCATTTAGTAAAGTATCTGAGTACAAGACACTGAATATGTATGTTTCACATTTTTACTGCATTTGCTCTTTACAATTCTAATATATTCACAGCCTTGTGCAAAAGAATAAATACACCCTTTTTTACAACAAACATAAACTTTTTTTGGGTAGAGCTGTGCACAACTGTAAACATTATTAGGAACCAAACTGAACCTACAACATACACAGGTCTGTAAATCATTCATGAAATTGTTCAATTTAGAAGACATTCTCAGGAAAAAAAAGATTTACATTTTTTATCAAATTTGCTTGACAGATTTTGACAACTAGTTCAACATTTTTGTAAGCAATGACTCAAGTAATGAAATGAGGACTATTAGTTTTATATCGAATGACTATTCAGCGTTCACAAGTGTAGTTAATTTTAACTGACATGACATAAGCAAATGATAATGTTATAAAACAGCAGAGAGTTGTATGAAAGCAATTGATGCATGTCCATAAGCATTCGCTATTTGTTGGAAGGAATGAGAAACTGCTGCTATGATGTGCTCAAGTGACTAATTGTTTTGAGAAATGCATTAACTGTTGTGCAAATGTAAATAGTGCTGTGAGAAATGCACCAAAGCGACTGAGAAAAACTGTAAATAATCATTTATTTAGAAACTTACATATGATATGATTTCGCTGTCTATGCCTTCTTGTGGTCAGATGCTGAAATTCATTCGGCACAGTGCAGGTTGCAACACAGGCTTATTGTGAATACGTAGCCCTGTATACTTTGCTGGAGAGTGTGAATTATGTAGCCAGAGGTTTGTATGGCAGAATATCGTCTTAAAAATTTGGCTACGGGCTGGTTTGATGAGACCAATGGCCTCTGTTTCTTTTTGCGCTACCAGCTGACCGCTTGCCTTCTGTATGGACAGCTTTTCTGTTGTTACCAGTTTGCCCAGTAGCTCGTCACATACGTCAGTGGAGTTGAGACACAGAAAGGAGTTAACCATAACAATCGGATTTGAGTCCAGATAAGAATGGTTCCAGGGCAGGTAAAGCAAAAAATTAAATAAACAAGTAAATAACAGTGTGAGAACATGGTAAAATCTGAAAATGTGGTAAAAATCAGGTGGCTGCAAGTACTTTTCTTTTTCTGCATTGCTTTTGAAAACACTGTCGGTTGGGTTTAGGTAAGGCGGGTGGGTGGGTCAATCGGTGCTTTTGAAAACACTATCGATTGGGTTTAGGGAGAGGGTGGGCAGGAATATTGGTCAGTCAGTCAGTCAGTCAGTCAGTCATTCAGTTAGTCGGTTAGTCAACTGCGGCCTCTGGTGGATTTACATGAGGACAGCAGGCGCGAATGACACTCGCGAGAAAAATTTGAGATCTTAAAAAGCGTACACAGCGGCCTTTGGTGGATTTGCGAATTGCAAAAAAAAACATAGCTCCTGGGACGTATTACGCACTCTCCAGAAATGTATATAAAGGTACGTATTCATAATGAGCCTGGGTTGGTATTTTAAGTATTCACTAGCCATTGAGTGTACATCCTGTGCACGTGTTATTGCAGCGCATTGTGGGATTGATTGAGTGCACTTCAAAAAGTCCACTGTGGCTTCAGACACCACTACAAACAGCTGCTCCCTCAAATAATGTACTGTTTAAGTGTATAGGGGCAATTTTTGGATATAGACTTAGTTTTTTGTTTTCAGCCCAACTCATTTGGTGTAGATAGAGCTGATTAAATATGCACCCACCCAAATTACTTTTTTACCTTTACACTGCTCTGTTGAGTCTGTAATGAGTCATAGGCTTGGGGATTGTTCTCTGCTCTTTCTCTCTCATTAAGGCTGGTGTGATTGTGACATTGCTGCTGTTAATGATCCTCTACACAAACAGAGTGTTTCTGTTTGTTGGAACAACCTTTCTGGGGCTTTTCATTAGCAGTGTTTTCCCCTGCTTAGTGGCCTACACTGAGGACATTCTGGAATACCGTGGTAAATGGCACACAAAATATATCATGTATTATAGTACATACAGTGGGGACATTCAACTTCTGTTGTACTTATGTTTATTATTAATAATACTAGGTATCATAATACTGTTATTTAGTATTGCCAGTGTAAATGTTAATTATTATTATACATATTAAAACATTTTTTATATATTTTTTTCAGTATACATTACATTTGTATATTATAATATCATACAGTATAATTGTTTTGACAACACATTATAATAATTTTAAGAGTTATGAATACTCAAATCTATAACACTATAAGTATTTTATGCAGTTATATGTTTTTTTAATTATTACTTTTATGTAAATGTATTATTGTGCATAGTCTTAGGAATGTTAAATATATCAAAGCATCTTTTTGAGAGCATCTGAGGAAATTCCTAATTGGAAAAAATACTATTTGTATTTAAATAAAATACTTAAAATAAAATATTGAATTATTTTATTAGATATGATTATATTATTTATTTTATATTATAAAAAACGGTTTTGCATTCTGTTATTTTCACACACACATATATACGCATATTAAATTAAATTAAATTAAATATAACCACTATTAGATTTCCGATTCTTCATGGGGTCCCCGCAATTATGGGCAAACAAGACCACACATATAACTTGATCACACACATATTTTCTTTTCATCAGGATGTGCAACAACGGTCTTGGTGACATTGTCAGGAATGGGTGAGATGACTCTGCAGGTGCTGGCTGGAACAGTAAGTTCTTACTCTCAAGTTTCAGCATTTGGGAAAGATTTTCTGCGCAGATAAATAAGCCAGAGCAAACTTCTTTCAGCTTATTCAGAAAAAAGGCAGTTACAGTTTTTTGGTGTGTGGTTTGGTCATCGGATGCCTCGGTTTCGTCTTCCTCCTGAGTGTGATCCTGAGCAACCACTTCCACAGAAAAATCACAGGTAAAAAAACAACAACAATGTACTCCCATTCATTACAGCTGATATAAGTACTGCTTAAATGAGCAGCAACATTATAGAGCTGTGTTTTAATCTCATCCCCTCACAGGAGCATCTAAAAAGGCAGAAAATGCTGAAGGTCCAGCAGCTCCTGCTTCAGAGAAAACAGCACCAGAACACAAAGCTGCTGTGATACAGTCTGAATCCATTAAATGTGACTTTGGGTTAGACCATAATGGGTCAAAACCTGCTGAAAATACTTTACAATAGGACTAAACTGTAAACGGTGAATGTGTTTTTATTATATTTGTGTAAAAGAACAAAAAGTAAAAAAAACATACACAGTGATACAATATATTTGTATGTATTTCTGCAAAGTTTGGTATTTAGTTGCGTTTTGTAATTGTTTCTTGCAAATAACACTGACTGTTCAATTCTAAATATTTACTGGACTAACAAATGTTTAACAATTACAAAAGTGGATGATGTAATTTATAACATTCAATGGGTACATATTATGAATAAAGTTTTGTACTTTACCCAAGACTGAGAATCATTTACATCAAATTAAATTACAGATTGCATTAATAATTCACCTACCTGAAGAAGAGATTCCTAGAAATTCTTGAGTGTTGTACTGTATTCCCATAAAACCAACTTCTGGAGCGTCTTCTGCAAGTCATAATGACAAATGCAAACGGTTCATCTCTACTAGTGGGAAGTGGGATCATAATACAATGAAATATGAAACACAGAAGTATTTTTTCCACCAAGCAGCTTGCTGTTGGACAATGTTTTGAATCCACACAATCCTTAAGCTTATTAGAAATCTGACCCAGAAATGCAGATTCTTTTGAGATGTTTTTACTCAAGAAAACATTGCAAGAGCGGTAAATGTTAAACGCACCTTTAAAGAGCCCCTATTATGCATTATAAAAGGTCATTTTTTTTTATAGCTCCAACAACAGTCTGATATGCATGCAAGGTCAAAAAACAGTTTCATTGTCTTATAATATGCATTTATTTTTACCTAATTCTCCCAACGACTCCCATATGATTCGTTCAGCGATTCATTTGTTCCCAACCCCCTCCTTAGCCTGATGCTGATCTGCGCTGATTGGTCCGATGACCCAGTCTATTGTGATGGGTCGACTGCGTTCAGCGTGAGAAAGAAAAAAATGCCCACCATGGCTTATCAACCATTTTAAAGTAGTTAGGGGGCAGAGTATATGTGTGAGCCATATGCAGGATACAATAAAGTAATGCAGTTTAACACCAGCATATTGCTCTATTCATAACCATAAATAAAAGCAGTGACACACATTCAGTATTACAGTTTTTCTCAGTCGCTTTGGTGCATTTCTCACAACACTATTTACAGTTGCACAACAGTTAATGCATTTCTCAAAACTATTTGTCATTTGTGCACATCATAGTAGCAGCTTCTCATTCCGTTTTCAGGACGTGTCACCAAAATCTGACTTTTTTGCATTGGAAAAAATGTACAGAGTACAGTGTCATAATGAAAACATGACAAAGACATTTGACTATCTTGTTCATAAACAGTGGTGGCAGGACTTTTCATCTTGATGACACTGACACTTTCATTGACATGAATACTTGCTTTTAAGGAATGAGCTCTCCATTTTGAGCAAGTGACACGCTTTTGCAGGTTATCCACTAGGTTTTGCAGTTTGTACTAATTGTTTTGAGAAATGCATTAACTGTTGTGTAAATGTAAATAATGTTGTGAGAAATGCACCAAAGCAACTGAGAAAAACTGTAATCCACACAGTGGCAAAAGCTGAACTATTCTGAAACTGACCACTGCATCTGTGTAGGAACAGCTGACAGTGGCAATAGCAATGACAAACGGCAGTGGATCACGCGCTCACAAACGCGTATAAATCCGTAAACAAATTGGCATACGTCGCGTTTTAAACGTGGTGTTAGACGCGATATGAGAATATAAAGAGTTAACCAGATACTGTACAAGCCGCGTGGAGCAGTTACAAGTAACAAAACACTATTAAATACATAATTTGCAAGCTAGCGAAAACAAGGAGGCAACTATTTAATCGCACTCAAGTTACTTACACTTATGAAATGGAGGAAGGAACTGATCCATGAACTGTGTACTGTAAAGTTCCTGTCAAGCTCTGACAAAGTCCCATACATCTATAGTCTTTTCTGATCCTTCCTTTAACAAACAGCTGACAAATCCCCTGTTGTAAGAGTGTAGATTGCTGAAGCACTGGTCAGAAAAATGACAGGAACACAGCACAAGGCTGGGGCTACATAATGCTGAGGTATTTTTTGCAAAAATAAACTTCAACCACTGACTCTTCAAAGCCTCATCTTTAGGTAGAGAAAATAACACTAACTTTCCCTCACAGTTCAGAGCACAGCGTCTACGTGACATGAATCAACCGGGATCTGCTACAGTGTCTTCTCTTTTTTTTTTCTACACTGTTTGTGGGTGGGGATTTAAATTTTCCCGGGTCTGTGCACGCAACAAATGTGTGAGGCTTGAGTTCCTTATTGATGTCATGCCAACACGGCTAAAGATTCATTACCCCAATGATTCATTTGAACCACTCTGAGTGGACTCTTTTATAGATGGATCAATAGTTTTAAACTTGGTGCACTTTCAGATTTAAGCCTTAGCTAGATATTCCACTTCACTTAGAGCTGTGTTACACACTACATGGAAGGTCATTTTCAAAAGCCCATAAAAGGGGCTCTTTAAGGGTAAAAAGGTGTCTATTGTCAATCGTGTAGTGATAGAAAGTTATTAATATTTATTTATATTTGATCATCATTTGAACATGTTTATATTTTTTCAAACATCACAGTGACTTTCTGTTATTGATTGACCTTCTGGCTATCCTTATATCTCCTGATTGGCTTCATCTGCACCAATGAGCTTGTGTGTGGTGTGTGTTTTGGCACATCATTCAGGTAGATGCTGCACACTGATTGAGGAGATTTTCTCTGTCCTAATGTGTTTTAAATGCTGAGAAATGCAAAACTATATCTACACATTACTTTGTCTTAAATTAATAAATTGAATACCCAAAAATAGTTAATAAAGTGTCATGATTTTCACGTTTAGTTTACTGAGTTTTATGTCTCTGGGAATGGAGGAGTCTGTAGTTCTGCTGTTGAAATAAAAAGTGTAACAGCCTGTACATATAACCTTGACACACAGACATACTGTGACAGTCAGTCACTGTTTGTGAATACTTGAAGAAATAAATTAGCAGTGCTGGTTGCAAAATTGTCAGTTACTTGTCTAATAATCAAAAATAACCTCTCGTGTTTACCTGTGTACCAGAATAGCCAGAGCATTAGCTTTTATGGCTAAAGGTTGTTAGCTGGGCTTTCACAGGCTTTGTCAGTTGAGCCTCTACCAATAAGCTGATGAGTTGGTGGCATGTAATGTAGTAAAGGGAAATGTAAATAAGGGTGAAAAGGCTAAAGCTGACATTTTAGCAATCTGAAGCATATTGAATTTTTATCTATTTATGGAAAATGTAGTTTTATTAGGTAATTAGGACAGGTAGGCACTTTTTATTATCTCACAAACAGTGACTGACTGGTGCACAACACTGGCAGCAAGTCAACTGACACCTACACTCCAGCAGTTAAGTAAATTAGCAGTTTTCCATATTTTGTGATTTCTGCTTTATTTTTCCCCTATTTATTTATGCTTTTGAATTGCATTATGGTACGTTGAGCTTTGTTCCAACAACTTCTAAGCTTGAAAAGTTGTAAAAAGTGACTTTTATGATGATTTTTAATACACTACCTGACAAAAGTTCTGTCTATGAATTGTAAAAGCAACAAATAATAACTTGACTTCTAGTTGATCATTTAGAAAAGTGGCAGAAGGTAGATTTTTCCAATGAATCATCTGTTGAACTGCATCCCAATCATCACAAATACTGCAGAAGACCTACTGGAACCCATATGGACACAAGATTCTCACAGAAATCAGTCAAGTTTGGTGAAGGAAAAATCATGGTTTGGGGTTTCATTTAGTTTGGGGGCATGCAAGAGATCTGCAGAGTTGATGGCAACATCAACAGCCTGAAGTATCAAGACATTTGTGCTGCCCATTACATTACAAACCACAGGAGAGGGCAAATTCTTCATCAGGATAGCGCTCCTTCTCATTCTTCAGCCTCCACATCAAAGTTCCTGAAAGCAAGGAAAGTCAAGGTGCTCCAGGATTGGCCAGCCCAGTCACCAGACATGAACATTATTGAGCATGTCTGGGGTAAGATGAAGGAGGAGGCAATGAAGATGAATCCGAAGAATCTTGATGAACTCTGGGAGTGCTGCAAGAATGCTTTCTTTGCCATTCCAGATGACTTTATTAATAAGTTATTTGAGTCATTGCAGAGATATATGGATGCAAGCTCATGGGAGACATACACAATATTAACTCTTTCTCCACTGCACCATGACTTTATATTCTATACTGTACATTATTTCTGTCAAGTGACAAGACTTTTGTCTAAGCAAAGTCAGACCTTACTGTCCTAATTAAATAATTAAAAATCAAAGCTTGATCATATTTTATTTTGGTAAAATAAGCATAATCTAGAGGCATTTGCCTTTCATATAAGCTACTTCTGATACCAAATGATCAACTAGAAATCAAGTTATTATTTGTTGTTCCTAAAACTTGGATAGGCGACAAGACTTTTGTCAGGTAGTGTAGTTTAAAGTGATATATTGTCTGGGTTTGTGTTGTATATTAGACTGCAGAAACCTTGTAATAAACTGGCAGTACATGTTCTGTTATTTTAGACTTATTTCTCTATTATTTCTTATACATTATTTCAAACTACTAAAATGTCAATAAAAGCCACTTTATTAAACTGTAGAGTTGAATTTTCAACATCAAAAGTAAACAGAACCGAGAATGAGCTCCCATAATGTAATTCACAACTGTAAATAAACGGAGAACACAAAATACAAACACTTATTTAACTGATATTTTTTACAGTGTAGGCTGTAATGTGGTTATGACCAGAACGCATGATAAAAAAAGCTTTCTCCAGCGTTAAAGAGTAAAAGAAATATAATTCCTCTTAAGCCTTTTCTTTAAAATCATGTGTGAAAGCTACAGTATTACACTGTAAAAAATGTCCGTGATTTTAACAGTAAAAGTCTGTACAATCTACAGTAAAATCCTGTTAAATGATTAACGGCTAATTTCTGTAAAAAATACGGAAAATAGCTGTAACAGATCTAACCTTTGTTTTCAAAAAACTAATCAGAGTGTCTGAAATCTCACCACACACCCTCATTCACTAGTCCCTAAATTAGTCAATTAGTTTAGTCCACTAGACAAAGTGAATTACCACAAATGACTGAATTCAGACACTGATGGACACCTGCTGTTAACAAGCCCAATCACTGAAGAAAAGCACAAGAAATAAAACTATAAAGAAACCCTTTCACCAAACCAACTGAATTAAAACAGAGGATTAAACAAC
The DNA here is from genome assembly GCA_903798205.1 of Danio tinwini. Lineage (NCBI taxonomy): Eukaryota > Metazoa > Chordata > Actinopteri > Cypriniformes > Danionidae > Danio > Danio tinwini. The sequence goes on from CAIGQZ010001345.1 coordinate 4,499,213, forward strand.
TCCATTAAATAACAGCATTAGCAGCTTCACTGATTACAGTTTGACTTCAATTCTCTCGTATCTGCAAGAATATTTGATAATTAACAGAGGTTTAAATTTTTTTACTAAAAATAATTCATTTGACCTCACCATCATGGAGATCAGAGGCTGCTTTAGTTGGGCTCTTGAACCTTTACTTTTCTATCTTAATGTTCCTCTGGCTGTTATAACTCTGTTTCTGAAACTCATCAGTTAAAGCAAGAAAGGCAATGAGAAACTGTGCTTGATTGTTACAGATGTAATTTCTAGTGTTTTATAAGTTAAGCCATAGAAACATGTATTATTTGAAATTGTTTGGGATATATTACAGTTTTTCATGCAGGTTCAACAAACAATTAAGGAGTTAATAAGAAATTAAAATGTTATTAGTTTCACGCACAAAACCTTGAAATCTCCAGCTGCACATTATGACACAGACATTAAGAATCAGGATATGAACCTCAACCATGGTTGCAAAAAAAATAAAAAAAGGTGCTTAATTCAATCATGCTGCAATGCATGCTGGGTGCCAGCATAGTACAAAACTTTCAGCATGCATTGCAGCATGAATATATATTATGCAGCTTAAAGGTCTTACAATTTTCTTTCTTTTCCTTTATTTTTTATGTTGTTTTTGGGGTGTCATTTTTCAGTAGATTGTTTAGTATTGTTCTGGGTTGCTTTTAATTTTTTGTTTGTCACCATTGTTGAGATTCAAAGACTAATTGTTGATGTCTGTGTTTTTAAGTTCTGCCATAGATCAAACATTCTCATTGTGAATGGTGTATTTAGATCTGGTAAACAGTTGTGGCTGCTGTAGGTCAAGTGGTTTCATTTATATATGGCATTCATTATAAGGTCAGTAATAAGTGAAGCTCCTGATGTTTGTGGAGTTGTTTAATGATCTCTGCTGAGATCTTGAGAAATTACATTTTTATTTTGTAATTTGTTTTATTTTCATTAATTATTATTTTGAGTTTTATTTTCAGTTGATTTCATCTTTGGTTTTGGCTGTAATTTGTGTTTTTCTTTCCTTCAGTGATTCTGCTTGTTAACAGTTGTTCATCAATAACTCTCAATCCTCCTTTAATTAGACACTTAATTATCTCATTAACTTCATCACTGTCTGAGTGTTCAACCCTCTGAAGTGAGGACACTAGTGAGGATTTTGCTCAGGGATTTAAGGGGTTAAATGTGTTCGATAAAAAATACAGACTGTGGAATGTATTTTTAACGGAAATTTTCCGTAAACTGAATTTACAACTGTAAAATGTTAAAAACAGTAGATTACTGGCAACCACAGCTTCCGGTATTTTACCGTAAAATCAAGAAAAAATCCGCCAGCAAAATACTGTACATTTTTTGTGTCACCATTGTGGAGGATAGTAGCATCTGGGCACAAGTCCAAAATGAACAAAGTATTTGATGTTATGCTGCCTCTTCTTTTGTTTGAAGGCAACTGTGTAGGACTGTGTACTAATGCAGTAAATATCTTTTTGTCATTCAATATCACATTAGTGCATTGAATGACTTTACGTTTTTATGCACTATGCACTACTTATGCTATGTTTACTATACATATGTTCACTATACATACTTATGCTATGTTTTTGTGAACTGAACATTGTATCAGTTCATGAAATATGGTTATTTTCCGTAAATTTAAACAGTTTTATAAACTTCCATATTATAACCACAGCTGCCGGTATTTTTCTGTAAATTTAAGATTTTTTTTAACAGTGTAGAAAATATCAGTGTGTCAGGATTTAATCTAAAACACAATCAAACAAAAGTCAAAAAGGTCACAGACTACTCTATTTCATTAAAGATACATTTTATTTTTTCCTTGTAAAACAAATTTTACAAAAATCAGAATAGCGTAATTAAAACGAACATTTATTTTGGATAAATTATTATATAGAATGAAAGGCTACAGATTAGGATGGCGATACAAGCAATAAAAATAGTCATATGAAGCTGAGAAAGCTATGGATGGTGTGCACTGAATTCAGCTCGTCTTTGCCATTCTAATGGCTCGACGGACTGCTCTTTTAAAAAGGCATCTAGAAGCATCAAAATAGTCTTAAAAAATTTCACACATGAAGCATCACAGAGGTCAATAATAAGATTTTCACTAGCTCACTCACTTCTGACGTCACTCATCCTCAAGGTTTACACCAGACTTCCTTCGCCAAGCACGTACATGAAAGCATGCCAACCATGAAAGAGGTTCAATACAACCATAGAAAAAGTCATCTTAGATCAAATGCTCAGACGGGGAAAGAAAGCTGATTTACTAGACTGAATCAAGAAATAACTGCATAGAAAGTGGGAGAAAGTAGCGCACTAGAACTATGTAACGTACAGTTGATGTAGCGAGGATACCGCGTGACTGAACTGCAGCCACAAAATCCAGTGCAGTTCATGACGACAAGCATATATGTTCATTATAAACCTGTGTTTCCAGCAGTCGACACTGCTGGGATGAGATCGTGTACATTAAAAGTCACAGAAATTGGTTTGTTTTGGAGCAAACAAGCGATCTTTTCTAACAGATTTCCAAAATGTGTACACTGCCCGTTGAAGTGAGATGCAGAACCTACAGTATAATCTGTATTTTCAGGGCAAGTCTACTTCATCCTTCTTTATTTATACACTGAAGGTCGACTGTAACAAAACAGATAGATCAATAGACAAATTGAACGATTGATAAATATTCATAAGAAAGATCGTGTTTCAATATTAGGCCAAACCGTAAAGTTTTTAGGACAGGTCTGATGATACTTTACAGATTTCGTGTTGTGGAGATATGGTATTTACAAGCCGAGAGACATGACAAACATCCAAAACACTCTTTGAGCATTGTGGGAAATCAATTCTACTGCTCCTCATAAAGAACAACAGATACGTTCAGCGGCAGGTCAAAGAGCTCAGTCTTCACCTGACGGAGCTTCCTCCTCAGAAACATCGTCCTTTTCCTCCGTCTCGTTCTCATTCTCCTTCTCCTCCTCTTTTTCTCCGTTGTCGTTGTTTTCCTCTCCTTCTGCACCGCTTTCTTCATCCTTCTTCTTCTTGGCGGTGGGCGACTCCTTCTTGTCTTTCTCCTGCACCTCTTCCTCTTCCTTCTCCTCCTTGTTGCTCTCTTCATCTTCAGATTTTGGTGAGGCCTTCTTTACCACTCTCTTCACCCTTGTCTGACGCTTCCCTCTCCTTTTCTTGGCCCCTCGGGTCGCTGGAAAAAGATAGTTGACTTAATTTACTGTAAAAGTGATAGTTAAAGGTATCTAGAGGAAGTTTTTGATTAAACCTTTTACACGCGGGTATTAAATGCTCCCGCTGAACCTCCTGCTCGAGTTTACATTAATGAGATCATTATTTAGAATGTGCAACCATGTTAGTCTGCACTGCAGTGGAGAGATTAGAGCTGCTGGATTTACAACATGTTAATTCATCGACTTTTCCCAGAATACATTACATTGGCTGGTTACTGCGAGAAGAATAGAGTAAATGTTCTAGTAACCTAAACAGTGTGTATCTGATGTGGCTAAAGCTATGGTCACTCTGCACATTTTGCCCCTTAGACTTTTATTTATAAGCATGCAAATACAACAGACTGAAAACGCAAGCTCGTGCGACAAGTTTCTAATGTTCCTGTGCTCGACAGTTCTAGCTTGGTGAACTTCGACCTGCGAAATTGCATCACGTGACAAATAGGGAGATCAAAACATGACCTCTCTGTACAGAAATTTGATAAAGCGAGCGATTGCTCCATATTGTAATGTCTAATCATGTTGCTTTATCCTGCCCTGTTTTGCAGTGCAGTATGACAGAATTTCGAAAGCTCAAATTGTAATATGACCACAGCTTAAAGAACATGGTTAAATTATATTTAAAAATAATTATTATTGGCATCTCCATAAACAGAAGAGTGTATATTTCAAACCATAAATATTATGTTTTGCTAGTTCTTATGTGTATTTAAATGTCTGAAACCTAAAGTAATCATTATTTATATATGTGTTATATATATATATATATATAT
>CAIGQZ010001345.1:4508272-4530570 GCA_903798205.1 Danio tinwini
CCTTGATAGAGCAACCGACTCTCATGCAAGGAATTGCCGGTTACACGTGGGGGCTCGTCCGGGATTGGAGTGAGGTTTGCGGGGGTGAGTGTACTGGAACGAGGACCAGCTAGTGAAGTGCTATGCAGGTAAACCTCACTCCTCTGATCTCTGAAGGTGCTCTAGCAACAGACGCTAGAGGTCAGGGGAGTGAGGTTTACCTGCATAGCACTTCGCTAGCTGGTCCCCGTTCCGTTACACTCACCCCTGCAAACCTCACTCCAATCCCGGACGAGCCCCCACGTGTAACCGGCAATTTCTTGCATGAGAGTCGGTTGCTCTATCAAGGAGGCTAAAGACCATGGCCTCTAACGTCTGTTGCTAGAGCACGTTTAGATGTCAGAGGAGTGAGGTTTACCTGCATAGCACTTTGCTTGCTGGCCTCCGTTTCATGCAATTATATACATTTTTTGATCTCCTAACACTAACAACCTCTTTTCTATACATATTTTTTAAACCTTTCGAAGGATTTAGATTTTTTTCCATAAAATAATTAAAAAATGCCAAGTTTTCAGCCATGTTTACATTGACTACAGTACTATAGCATTGACCTACTATTGTACTGAGTATCTCACTATTGGTAATTGGCACTTTAAATGCTAGAACTTGACAAAGCAGGAGGTACTCTGGTTGGCTGATTGGATGTTATTATTCTGTACTATCATCGTTTTGGTTGTGATTTAGCCTTTACTATTGTTTTAAATTAAAGAACTATATGGAGTAGTTAAATATAGAGCTTATAGTTACTGCCCTTCGTTTGAACATTAACACATTACAGGTGGCTTTACCTGAAGCCCTTATCTTGGGTTTGGGGGATTTCTTGTCTTTGCTTCTCCTGCTCACTTTTGAGTTCCTCCGTTTGGGTCGGCCATAATCACTGTCATCATCATCATCCTCCACCATGAAGTCTTCATCACTGCCGGAGTCTTCTATCAGAAAACAAAAGGAAACATAAATATCAACATGCAAATGTCCATGTCCATGTTCTCGAAACATTTCAACTCTAACATAATTCTCTTCATACCCCCGGTGTAAACGTCACTGTCATCCTCCTCCTCTTCGCCTTGTCCTTCCTCATCCTCACTTCCACCATCTCCGAGCAGAATCTCCCTCTGTTTGGATGCAGCTTTTGTGGCCGCCTGACGCACCTGCCGGCCCTTCTTCTTTACAACCTTACCATCATCATCACTGTCATCTAGGCGCCAAAGAAAGAAGGTACATGGTTACTGCGTTTTCAGAAAATGTAAGTTTTTTTTTTTTTTTTGTTAAACATGTCAGAAGTAGAGTAAGTGCTTGGAGTACATCAGAAATTGTTGTGCTGTGCCACATCCAATGTAGATATGAAAAAATGCACTTAATGACTCTTCAATTTACTAAGCAGGCACATAACATCAACATGACGTCAGATTGACGTTGTACCCCACTGTTAGGGGACATTGCATTTTGTTTGGAAATAAAAATTGGGTTGACATCAGAATCCAATGTCAGGTCGACGTCAATGGCTTACGTCGGACAGACATTGTATTTTGGTTATTTTCCAACACAACCTAAAAACAGCAAAATATCAACGTCTAATTATGTTACAGCTTGATGCTGTGTGGACGTTACCACTATGATGTCTATTAGACATTGGATTTTGATTGCCATACCTGCCGAATAAATGTTAGTATTTGACGTCAATATGACGTTGGATTAAGATGTTGGGTTTTGGTCATTTACTATGACGGCAAATCAATGCCAATAATAATCGAGCGCAGCGGTGATGTTTACGCGCGAGGAGAAGTGAACCGCGAGCAGATTACAGGCCTGCACACTAGGAAACTACTGCTCACGCGCGCGCTGAACTGATCCACCGCGAGGAAACGGGCGCTCATGAGCTCGCCATAAACCCTTGCGCGCGCACATCATCATCTGTGCGCACAATGTACGCTCTCGCGAGCGAGACCATGCCTCACAGCGCGCGCGCGATCAGTTATTTCCGCTCGCTCGCTGGCTCTTCTCTGCTCGCGCAAAACTTTTTGGAGTTTTGTCAGTCTAGGGGCGGGACTTGGTTTACTTGTTATCTCTAACGCTATTGGTTACTCTCCCTTTCCGGAAGTTAGCCGGAATTGGACGCAGGTTAAAAGATAATGCCATTAAATATATATAATTTGCAAGTCATAATCATAAGAAACTTTCTAAGATGATGTCTGAGGATTTAATCTCGAGAAACTGTCAAATAATAATGATTAATCTTCTAAAATAATTATTGTAAAAATGGCTTTCTGAACCATTTGATTTGTCCTGTACAGCACTTGTCTGGTTTGTTGAATTTTACTTCTATGCTGATTAACCACAACGGCAGTGCTCATTATGACACTTGGGGATAATCTTTCTAGGAAATATTGTCTATAGAGGAGTTTAGATGGTACTTGCGCAGTGCAGCTTTGTATATTATTATAATTGTTAACAATATTAATAATATAGATCAGTGGAAAATGGCGGTTCTAGGATTTCCTTAGGGGAACACACACACACACACACACACACACACACACACACACACACACACACACACACACACACTAGAAGTCAGAATTATTTGCCCCCCTTTGAATTTTCTTTTTTAAATATTTCCCAAATGATTTTAAGGTGAAAATTATTAGCCCTTTAAGCTACATTTTTTCAATAGTCTACAGAACAAACCATTATTATACAATAACTTGCCTAATTACCCTAACCTTAACCTAATTAACCTAGTTATGCCTTTAAATGTCACTTTAAGCTGTATAGAAGTGTCTTGAAATCTTGATATTTAGTCAAATATTATTTACTGTCTTCATTGCAAAGATAAAATAAATCAGTTATTAGAAATGAGTTTTTAAAACTATTATGATTAGAAATGTGTTGAAAAAATCTCTCAGTTAAACAGAAATGAGGGGGGGGGTAAACAAGGGGGCTAATAAATCAGGGAGGCTAATGATTCTGACTTCAACTGTACATACACATATATATTAGTATATTATATACTTTAGGTTGCAGGGGTTAAAGCAAAAAAAAATCCTGAGCCTGAACTTTTATTTTTTGGGGGGTGGGGGGTTGTTACTATGTCAAATAAAGTGTTTTCTTCTAAACAATAACAAGTGCTTAAATAACAAGTGCTCAAAAAAAGTGCTCAACCTTTTTATGATGACTTTTTGTATAACAATGTTGTTGTTTACATCTGATATTGCATTAATCTGCATACATGTTTTATAAGCTGTAAAATGAAAGCCTCAGTTTGGTGGTGAGTTTTCATTATACAAAAATCAAGAAAATATTTGGATTTGTTTGATTGGTAGATTATGTGGGCTATTTTAAAAACTGATATTATATAAGAACTATTAATAACTGTAATTTTTCAAATGGAAAAAAAAGGTTGGTTTGTTGGTTGTACACTAAATCATCAATAGCCTGTTTGTTGAGTTTATGACGTGGCTCTATGCAGCACAGAGGCGATCAGCATCAGCGCTGGTTTATGTCAACTCATCTGTGTCAAACTCTGACCATAAATATCCTTCTTTCATTTTGCTTCTTTGGCAAAATTCGTCTGTAGACACGTGTGTTTGCACTTGTTACTGTCCCGAGAGTTAACAAATATGTGTTGCCCATTTAGGGGCCGATCACAAAGAGCATGCCTTTGAAAAACATGTAAAACACTTGCGGCCGTTAGTAAACCATTCAACAGATGCCCCTCTCAACACAAAAAGCGCGTTCGCTGTGATCGGCCCCTTATGAAGCCAAATTTTAAAAATATATAAAATAATATTTTTAATCATTTAACTGATACCAGAAATCAGTTACAAACGCACCCTTTCGGTTAACGGATTCGGTTAAGCATTCCTAATTAAACCGCATACACAGGCTCTAAAATAGTGGTTCTCAAATTTTTTTTATCAAGTGCCACCTCAGACAAAAATTGTCTCTCCATGTACCACCATAATGACCAGTATTGAAATACAGTAGCGTAATAGGCCTAGTTAAGCAGCTGCAGCACTGCACAGTTAAAAAACTAAACAGATTAATTCCTATTCTTAAGAATAGCTACTATTGTCAGACACTTTAAACATTATAAATAGTTTGAATATTAACTGTGCTTGCAGACAAAAACAAAACAAAAAAACCTTCACCATTTAAATTAGAATGTGCTTTTTAAAGTGAATAAAAAATGGCTCTGTTCTTAAAAAGTAAAGATAAAACTGCCGTACTTTTAAAGTATTAATGTATAGCTTATTCATCAAAACCTGGAAATGTTGCTTGGACCTGATAAATATAGGCTATATCATATATATATTATTTTAATATTTTATACATTTTGAAAGTTTTGCAATTTGGAAGTTGTATGTACACATGACATATTTGTATATCTTTGAAATCTAAACTTGTATTTTAAATATATGATTTGGAATTACTTAAATTAGAAATGAGATCTGCTGCATGTCATTTAGAGTAGGCCTATGTGTGTCAGAAAAGCGAGGGATTAAATGCATACAGTGCTTTACCATATCATATGTGCGGTATTTCTGCGATCTGGTGCGAATGAGATCACATAAGTGAACCGTGAAGTTCGCGTTAACCGTGCACCGACCACTGTTTTCAAGCAGACGCGGGTACGGGTCGCGGTCCCTCCGTCTGTGCACACGAAGAATAACTTTAATTATATTCTACCTCTGAGCTTCTAGCATGGCAAAGTTGCTTGAGTCTACGTACTGTGTCTCGTGCCATTTGAATCACATCCAAATTAAATCTGAGGTAACAAACGAAACCGAAAGTCGCGTACGCTGCTTTACAAAACAAATAACAATATATTAAAAAACACACATTATTTTACACAACTACGAGCACACATTTAACACATTTGTAATAATTATTTTACCAGTGATGCAGCATGGGGAAAATACTGAGTTTGCAGTAACTGAAACGCAACACAACAGCACCGCTCTGTAAAAGGGTCTAGATTGTGTGTATGTGCTCTGTAAGCGCCGCGCGCATCTTCCTCTGCGCCAAGCGGACTGATTTTTAACATCTGATGACGCGATGCACTAAAGTAAACATTAAAAGCACACTAGCATAATCGTACACTTCAGGGAAGAGCCAATGCTGACTAATCACATGAGTTTCGTGCTTTATCGTACGCGTCAAAGGGTTAAAACTGTGTTTATTTATTTTTTTGTTATTCAGCGATTCTTCCACGTACCACTGGAAAGAAGGCCGAGTACCACAGTTTGAGAACCACTGCTCTAAAATATTTTTTTCCCTCACGGCCACATGCCGGATATCCGGCACGGTGCCAGAATACTTTAAGCCCTAAGGTTGATATTTTTCAATCTCATTTTTAGTTAATGATTGATTAACCGGCTTATAAAGACTTTACAAATGATTAATCCAATCAAACATGAAGAATACAGTGACAGACATTTAGATGGGTGTTTATCGCCACCTATTGGAGCAACAATTTAATTCCTACAATCTTTGTTTTGCTCTACTTACTGCATGTATCCATTACATAATTCCACTTCAGAGGCATACAAATACCAGTTTCTATACAACATGCCCACATCTTAAAGGTCACATATATAGTGGAATAACAGACTAGTGGCAATATATTTACTATAAACCTATGTACATTATGCACTCCATGCATGTACTGCCTATTTTATTAACTACTGTCCATCTAATTTATTCTGACTTATGTTCTTCATAGATAATGAGCCAAGGCCAATGAGTTTGAGAAAAAAAATTAAGATTTTTTTAATGAATTTTAACATGTTTGGCTTGAGCTCAGTTTAAATGTAGGTGCTAAACTTCATCAAATTGTTCAAATATGTGACAGCTGGAGATATCAAATATTCTATTAGAATACCTAATATTTACTTTATTTTCAACACAGACATTTAAAAAATACAAGACAGCACATCTGTAAATAGTACACACACACACTCACACACGCGCACACACACATTTAAAGTCAGAATTATTAGTCCTGACTCCTGATTTATTAGCCCTGTGTATATTTTTTCCCCAATTACTGCTTAATGGAGAGATCTTTTCAACACATGGCATGACTCTCTCTTTCTCTCCCCAGTTGTACTTTAATACAGTTTGTTACAAGAATATATCTCATTATTTTGATGTGTCATTATATGACTTCATATAATTGTCATGACTGTCAGAATAGTCATTATTATGAGATTAATTATTACAATAAATATCTCATTACTGAAAGTCATCACCTATTATTACTGAGAAAGCAAGTCTATTACAGTTTCACATTATGATATTATGATAAGATATATACTATATATAGATATACAGTATATGTTTTTTTATTTAATGAGTAAACTCCATCCCGTCCAATCCCGGCTATCTTCCGGAAAGGGAGAGTAACCAATAGAGTTAAAGATAACAAGTAAACCAAGTCCCGCCCCAAGACTGACAAAAAACTCCAAAAAGTTTTGCGCGAGCAGAGAAGAGCCAGCGAGCGAGCGGAAATAACTGATCGCGCGCACGCGCTGTGAGGCATGGCCTCGTTTGCGAGAGCGTACATCATGCGCACAGATGAGCGCCCGTTTCCTCGCGGTGGATTAGTTCAGCGCGCGCGTGAACAGTCCCTGTGCGCACGCGAGCAGTAGTTTCCTCGCGTGTAGGCCTGTAATCTGCTCGCGGTTCACTTCTCGAGCGTAAACATCACTGCTGCGCTCGATTATTATTGCCATTGATTTGCCGCCATAATTTACCAACACAACCTAAAAATCGACGTCATTAGCTATGTTTTCATCCAAAATTGTGAATTAAATTTATGCACAAAACTGGAATATCGCTTAAAAGATGAGAGGATAAAGCAGCGTTTCCATCCAACGAGTCAAAGCGAACAAAATTGTCACTTCCTGATTAACTGGCGCCAAATATTAACAGTAAAAACGGAATTTGCTGCGGTTGGAGGAGCGACGTCAATCTTTTCTTCATTTAATAAATTGCCTCAGAAGGCAATCCTGACACGCAGTGAACGCGGGGTGGCGTTTGAAGGTGTGAGACGCGGAGCACAAACCCTCTTAATTCTGGAGGTCCTTAATAAAATAATAACACTAATACTGTAACAGTTCAGGCGTTTTAGAATTTGAAATTAGGTTATTTAAGCTAACTAGGCAAGTTAGGGTAATTAGGCAAGTTACTGTATAACAATGGTTTGGTCTGTAGACTATCTAAAAATATATATAGCTTAAAGGGGCTTTTTTAGATGTTTATATTAGTATGTTAGCTTTAAGAATATCTGTAAACTACTGTGCTCCTAAACTGAGATAAATTTGCATTTAGAAGATATAAACATCCAAAGCTCAGTTTGTCACTTCTGTCTAAATGAATCGACTTTTGTTTACACGTCAACTCGTACTTTAGTTTTTCATCAAATCTTAACCAATCAAATGTTCTCCAGTATCTGACATGCCCCGCCCACTTCAAGAAGATTCTTATTTGATGCGATGAGTTTATCCTCTCTCACTGGCAGAGCTGTGATAAAACTAACTGCTATTAGCTTTTTTAAAAGGGGAGGTGCTTCTCTATGTCCCTCCCTCTCTTCGTATCTAAGCCGAGATTACGTCAAACATCTAATAAAAATGCACAGTTCAAAGCATTTCACGGGACCTTTAACATCAAACTCTCAGACCACACTTGACTAAATTTAAATTTCCAATTATATTAATTTTAAAAATAATTGTAAAATGCATCTCATTCTTCAACATATTATCTATTATGACATAATTAGTATGTATTAAATGAGAAAAGGTTCAATATGGATATATTTAAAAGGCCAATTGCCAAACATGCAGAGATAGATGCTAAAATGTACTGTGTGAAACTTAGTGTTTCTAATACCTCGAGCCCTTTTCCGTTTAGCTGTAGCCTGTCTCCCCCTGCTGGCCTCTTCTGCATCAAAATCACTGTCTCCACCATCATCCTCCTCTTCCTCGTCCTCGCCATAGTCATTGTCATTGTCATCATCGCTGTGGTCCTCTGGAATAATTAGATTTCATCAGACTATAAAATAACCGAATAAAACACCAGATATGATAACACAAAATAATGGCAAATAAATAAAATACAATTAAACTGAACTTACTCTTGTGGTCCTTGACACGAGAATCATCACTACACAAAAAAAATACAGATTTATATTTTTTTAATAGATGCCAAAATTATTCACACAAAAAATAAAATTCTAGTAAATTTAAAAGTCTAACTTTGTAATGAATATACATGCATCTCATAAATATTATTCCAAATGTAGAAGGGATAAAATAAATATTTGCAAACATGACGGTGGTGCTTAAACTGGAATATCACACTTTTACAACCACAATTTATCATGTTTGCTTTAATTACCATCTTAGACACTAAATATTTAACAAGATTATCAGTATTCTGAGTAACTGACCTGCGCTTTACAGGCGGCTTCTCAGGTCGTTCCGATTCTTTTCCATATTCCTCATCTGTAAGTCATTGAGTTGAATCAGTAATAAAACAAAACACATCTTCCCAGCACATTCAACACTGCATCTGATATTATTATTTAACACAGGGTTCCCACTCTAAGTCAAATACCAAATCCTTTCACTGACTAAAAAAATACATTTAAATGGCTGCTAAATAAAAGGCTGCTGTATTGTTGCTTATATATTAGTAACATCATTTTAAAATAATGTGAAAATAATAACATATAAAAATGGTTTTAGCTTAAATATCATTTGAATATCATAACTTTAAAGCCACTATGAGAATTACATTTTAATAAATGGAAACAAAAAACTGGTAACACTTTATTTTAATGGTCTCTTGGTTGTTGAATTTAAGTTACGCTGCATCTACATGAAAACTAATACTCATTATATTATAAGTAGACTGTTACGTTGAGGCTAGGGTTAGGGTAAGTTGACATGAACAGTTGAAGTCAGCATTATTACCCCCCCTAAATTATTAGCCCCCCAATTTATTTTTTCCCCAATTTCTGTTTAACGGAGAGAATATTTTTTTCATTTCTAAACATAATAGTTTTTATAACTCATTTCGAATAACTGATTTATTTTACTTTAACACGATGACAGTAAATATTTTACTAGATATTTTTCAAGATATTTCTATACAGCTCAAAGTGACATTTAAAGGCAAAATTAGGTTATTTAAGCTAAATAGGCAGGTTAGGGTAATTAGGCAAGTTATTGTATAACGATGGTTTGTTCTGTAGACTATCTGAAAAAATATAGCTTAAAGGGGCTAATAATATTGACCTTAAAATGTTTTAAAAAAAAATCAAAACTGCTTTTATTCTAGCTGAAATAAAACCAATAAGACTTTCTCCAGAAGAAAACATTTTATCAGACAAACTGTGGAAATTTCCTCGCTCTGTTCAACATTGTTTGGGAAATATAAAAAAAATAAATAAAAAATCAAAGGGGGGCTTATATTATTCTGACTTCAACTGTACTTGCAAAGTTTCTTATAGTCAGTTAAATGTCTACTGAAGGAGCCGTATCACCAGATATTAAGCAGACAGTCTACTAATACTCAAATGAGAATAATCGGCATGTAGTTGCAATGCAACTTTGTCAATAAAATGTGCAATAGGGACCATCAAAAAATTAAGTCTTACCAAAATACCTGATATTCAATGCTTTGAACAAACAAAATAAAAAAATACACTTTTAGATTTGCATGATATTCCAGAAATGCCATTAACTGTGGTAAACTGTTAAACCTGTTAACATTAGGCATCTTGTTTTATTAGATGTATTTTCTGTTTGTTTGTTTTTGAACTTTCCAAAACTTTTCCCATGCACCTGTCAACTTTAAGACTTTTCATAATCAGTTTTTACAGTCTTATGTAAAGAAAACATCCAAAATACACTTCTTTTGACACACATTACTAATTTGTGTCTTTAAATTTTATTTGCAATTAGGCATGGGTCAGTATAAGTTTCTAACAGTATGATAACCTTGGATAAAAATATAATGGTTTCACGGTATTTTAGAACAGTAAACATGTCAGACTAAATAATTTAAATAAATAATTGACTTTTGCTATCTTCATTAGTTTCAAAAACACAGATTTCTTTACAATACATGAAAAAAAAAACACTTAAAAAAACCTGTACATAAACCTCAAAAAAACATATCATAACATTGAAACCGGTTATTGTCCCATGCCTAATTGCAATACATATTTTAAATGGTGTTTTTTACATTGAACATTCACTAAACTTTACATTTTAAAATTTTCAACAAAAAAATCTGTCTGTTTGCAGTATTAACTGCTGCGCGGCAATCTAAAAGAGATACTTAAAATCCCCTCTGTAAAAACATTTGATTTGCATTAGTGGAGCTTACCTGCATCATCAGACTCTTGGAATTGTGCGTAGTCAACAACCCTTTTATTCCTGTGCACAAAAAAACATGAAATAAAAAATAAATGGTATGCAAAAGAATTAATTTTTTAAATAATCAACCATTTACTATCAATGAATGACCAATAATTAGTTTATGTAAAAGTATTTGATATTGCACATCTTAATACAATTGCACTAAACACTTTACAATTAAAAACTACATTTGTCTACAATAATCTATGCAACTGTCTTTATATAGACTGCATTACATGTTCTAATATTGTAAGTAAGTAATAATTGACAAGTGACTGTTGAATTATTAGAAAAAGTGGTAATTCATACAGTGGCCTTTACACATGAGGTGGGTTTGTTTTCTAATATTTATACTGTCCGGAGTCTGTAATTTTGCTTAAACTATGGTTACCACAACTAAATTCACTGTTCGCAATGTTGTATTTCAAGACATTGGTCAGGTTTTTGTCCACAAACCATTGCTGCATGTAGGAATAAATTGTATATTACCAGACTGTACTGTGTATTAAATTTCTAAATTAGATTTTAATGCATTTAGACTGTTTGCATTAATTAGAACTAGTGTTTATTATCGCTGAGATACTATTGTAGTTGTATTAGCAGTATGGATTCATTTTTTTATTGTTCTACTTTAATTTTAATTTTCATAATCTTTATGGGTTTTTTTCTCTAAGTCAAAAAATAATTATTACACTAAGCATAGCTTTTGTGTTTGTAATTGTAGTAAAATGTTAAATTTAGTTAAACTTAAATTTAGGTGAAAATTAGAAATAATGCCCTGGCAACTAGTGCAAAGATTTGTCTGTTTGTTAGTTTGTTTTATTTAGCATGGTTTATTTCAAGTATATCAAAAGTGTTGTTTTAATAATCTGCGCTGATGTAGAACCTTTAAAAAATGAATACATTGTAAACTTCTAATATAGAGGAAACAATCAAACTTTAGTAAAGCTGAACCAAAAATAAACAAAAAGCGCTGAGAGGTAGCTCAAATATTTAGTCAGTGCTCTTTGGGTAAGGGATTCCCCCAAAACAACAACAGAAATCAGTCCAAGGCACTCGAAAAATGTGAAAAATTGTAAAAAGCCTTTATTCACATGGCTATATCTTTAAAAAACCTACACGTTTTGGCAAAAAAAATGCCTTCATCAGGGCAACAGTGATCATGTGCGTCTAGAGTCTCTTTATAGGACTACCGTCACATAACTCATTTAAATATCTCAACTACACTCAAATAATGTAACAAACAAGGTCAACTATCATCATCATAAATTCAGCATTGATAGAGGGGGACATATATACGCATATATAAAACATATAGAACAAATAAGCCAACATATACACACAAAAAAATACGTTTAAACATGGCATGTACATACATATAATATATACATCCATATGAACACACATACACATATGCACATACACATACGTGCACACATAAGAATGCATATACAAACACATGTATATTCAACAATAAATAATGAAAATCTGTAGAACATCTATAGAAAAACTGTTTTACAAAAAAGAAGAAAAATCTAATTCGCCATTTAAACCTGGAAATCTAGTAGCTTTTAATGTATAGATCCAAAAAGTCTAGTAAAGCTGAACTTTACTTTAGTTGAATTCGAAGTCTAAATCATAGTTTAACTTTTACAAAAATCTGCCGGGCCACCATACCACCATGAGCGGACTCCCATTTGAAAAACAAATAACTAAATATTAATAATAATAGAGCAATTACATTTCAGAAAAATAGCTAAACCCTTTCTACATTTTTTGTGTAAGCAAGTATTTTACAGTACTTTAAAAATGCTTAAAAATGTCTCGGTCAATGTTTTCAAACTAATAAATTTAATTTACCGAAGTCACACAAGTGGAAATTTCACATCTGTCACGTCCATAACGAAGAGATGTCACATCCATAACGAAGCTTTTTCCTCATAAATGCAAAAAAAAAAAGTTAAACAAAATAAAAATCATGTTTGTTCTACAGATAGCCAACTCATACCTTTGGTTAGCATTATTTCTTTTGGGTTGTGCAGTTTAATTCACAGAATTTCTACAAAGTATGCTGTGTAAATTCCATAACGCATGTTTGTTTCCCTCATTTAAAATCTAAAAAATGTTTACAGCTTTATATTTTTCTGATCCTTATAATTCTGTGGTTAGTTGTTTTGGAAAATATAAACAGATATTTCAATATAATTTTAACATATACTTTATTTGAATAATATGAATTTATGTTTTGAGTTTTTACTGCAAATGTCACATCCATGAAGCTGGAATTGCTCAACAATAATAACAATAATAATAATAAATAAAAAAAATATATCTGGCTTGAAACCAGCAAAAAATCTGGACAAATATATATTAAATAATATTTGTTTACATTCCACATAGTACCAGATTGATTATTATTCTGCTAACTTATTTATTTATTTGTAAAATATGATCCTCCATATAGCAACAGAGGTGTCACTCCTTTTATTTAAAGCCGCGCGTCTTGACTGAAGAGGAGACAGAGGTGCCATGTTGGAGTAGGTGAATTGCCATGCCAACAGCAGCAGAGTGGGCAGGGCTCAGCGTTCAGACAGGGGCATTGAACTACAGGCCCTGTGGGTCACAGTATACTCACTGCCCGCAGGACGGACATCAGCCCCGACAGCAATGTTTACTGTCAGATTGCCGCCAGAGAAAAAGGCGCTTTACAGTTTGACGAAACAAACAACATGTTGCCAGTTTTCGCGTCACTTGGTCTCGGCGTTAGATAAACAAGGACGCATTTCAATTTATTTTAACATATTTGTTGACAACCCATTTGATTTCAGATTGAAGCCAGACCCAAACCTACAATGCGTTAATTGCAAACACAAGTTGGCAGGAGAAATGGTTCAGATGTGTGTGTGTGTGTGTGTGTGTGTGTGTGTGTGTGTGTGGTAATGGCGCGCACTGCGCTGGAGGAGTTTCACGCAGCGCTGCTGCCGCTAAACTAACACTAATGCTCACGGGGCTAACTGTGGAAAACACGTGAAACTTACACCACCGTGCCTTATCAGCACACTAGAGCTTCAATAAATCACGAAATATTCACGCATTGAACGTTTATGATATTCGCCGTAATAGCTTGCAGGTTGTTTTGTAGAACATTAATTAGCCACAGCGCGAACTACTATCCCGCTTTTTTATTTGATGTAGGCACTTGCAGTTAGCATAGGTACAACTATGGATATAAAACCCGATTTAGTTGTGTTGTCCAAGCTAAACATTTCCATAACTTTAAAAAGAAATGGAAATCTACGCGTTTACGGCGGATTTTGTGCAGCTATGTAAACACGCGCAGAAAAATATGCTGGTTAGCCTGTTAGCATTTAGCAAACATGGAGAGACCCGCGTACAGATCGCGTCATGTGCGAACCTGCGATTGCTGTAAAGCAGCAGACAAACAAAACGCACTTACCTCGAAGGTCTCGCCATTCTGCAGACAGACTGAAATCTTTTTGCTTTTGCAAACTACAATTTTATTGGTAAACCTGGTCTTTTTGCAGCTAAAATCCAGGTGTCTCCCGCTGCTGGAAAGCTGTTTCTGTAGCACAGAGCTGTGCAAAACTACCTATGCAATACAAACTGCACTAAAGACGCGCAAATGAGTGCGACCTAGAGCATCTGCTCGCACGCAGCCTTGGTCTGTGGGAGTCGAAAATTGAGAAATGTTCAAGTATCCACAGGCCGGATTGCCCTGGTCAAACCTGCTGTCGAATAGTAGCTAACTAATTAGCTACTGCCTGGCCTGCAAGCCAGGATTCTTTTATGAGTAAAAGTGGGATGGGAGTCTGAAAAACGCAAGATGCCCGCAAACCAGGATTGGATGACCACACTCAGCAACAGCCGTTTACCTACTCATTCACACTCAAAGGTGGTTAATCAGTTGATTAGTTTATTTTATTCGAACTATTTCCAAATTCGCTTTAGCCCGATAATGTTATTACCATGAGATAGTGAAGATAGGCTCATCCAATCACTGTAATAAACATTAACATTTAAGGCCTCTCCAAAATCATTAGAACAAATAGAAACATGTATATGTATTTATTCTGATTTAAAAGTAATTAAACAATCAACGACCACTATTTTGTGCTCAGAGCCTCAGACTGTAGGAGGCAACAGGTGTGCAGTTTTATTTTAAAGCGACTGATTTTCTTATCATTTTTCATGTTTATAAGCACAGTAATAACCCCATGTTGTACAGAAAATAGGTTAGTGCAATAAGTTCTTTTCAGAGGTATTGGTACAAAAAGCATAAAAAGTTTTAAATGTCATAGGTTAACTATGGAAGATGGTGTTTCCCGTTGGTCTATAAATGTAAGTTTTGGCATGTCTAACATTGGCATTTATTGCTGAATATGTCAAAAGGATGGTAATGATAGACCTGTAGAAATTTTGCAGGGAATTACAATGTTAGGCATTATAAATTGTTTATTAAATTTGCTGGTTATAATTTCTAATAGTTTACATAATATTATTTGGGATTGTTATTTGATTTGGGGTTGTTATGTGCAGAATAATTATGTAAATGTTAAAATGTTGCAGGGTATTCAAATGAAATATAAATACTTTTATTATTAAACTTGCTCTTTGAGAATGTAATTAAAATGTAATAATGTTCTTGTTAAATCGATTTAAATTTGCATTGAAACTGTTGTATGAAATGTTTATTATATATACTTCAAATTGAGCAAATTTGTGACATTATAATTTAAGTAAATTTTGAAGAGTAAATATAAAAAAGGAGGTTTGTCTCAAACCATGCATCATTTGATAAGAGCTGCATTTTCCGAGACTGAATTTAAGAGAGATATCTCTCAACACTGACAGATAATCGGATTGGCCATTTATTTATTTATTTATTTACTTTTTACATTTTACAATTTTTAAATAAATGGGAATAAAAACACTTTTACAAACTGCTGACTTCTCATTGTCATCCAGTTCAAAATAAAGTCTAAATTATTACAGAATAATAATCTGCTTATCTAAGGTAGATTGTGTAATTTTTATGTAATTTTTGAGTTTGACAAATTAATTTTCTATTACAACAACTCAATTAAACTTGCAATATATATTTCATTTGTAACTATGTTTATTTCCATACTTAGTTTTACTTTTGGTCTTTTTGCTTGCATTAAAACAAACCAAATTGCATTATTAAAGGGTTAGTTCACCCAAAAATGATAATTAGGCCATGATTTACTCTCAAGGCCCTGTCCATTGCCTTTGTAGAGCTTGAAAAACAGGAGGTTTTTAAAAATAATTCACAAATGGATTTTACTGAAAGAAGAAAGTCATATACCTCTGCCTTAATGATGAGTAATCATTAAATTTCATTTTGAGGGTGAACTAACCCTTTAATCCTAACAAGATGGAATACTGAAATAAAAATGCACTGTACCGGTAGTATTACAATGGCCGTGTCTGAAGACAGTCTCAAAGGCACCCTTACAAAAAACTGATTTTAGACAGCATAACGATTTAATCATGTGCAACAAAATAAAAAGAGCTTTAGTAATCTCTATTGGCTTAATACAGAAATAACTTTACAGTCGAAATATAATCAAAAATAGAAAAAGGTTAAAGGCGTACATTTAAACACAAAATGACTTTCTTTTTACTTTCATTTTTACCCCAACTTTCTAAAACAACCACAGAAGATATCGAAGACAGTGAAGGACACATCTATGCTGTCTTAAAAATTGCAGATTTTGAAGATTTTATTTAGTAGTTACCTCATAAAACATTGTTACATATTGTAAACATTTTATTGTAGTAATAATTTTCACTATACTGAAAGAGCTGGTGCATTGTTAAGAGCATAATAATTGTGTGATTAAATGGCTAGTATTTTTCACTATTTAACAATCTTTTTTTGTCAGATCGGAAACTATTAGAAAAATGAATGTGAAAATAATTGACAAAAACATCCAAGAAGTGATTATGATCTTCACGATCGATATGAGCACATGAAATAAGAGCATGATTCCTTACATGCATGTGCTGAATACAGATTTATATTCTTCAAGCTTAACTGTCTAAACAACTCAAAATAAGCACTGCTATTCAGCCTCAAGAATCAATTTCTGTCTAATGAAATGGCTTTTAAAGTGGGTTACAGGCCTCCGAGTGGCCACGGTTAGTCATAATAATGGGAAAGGTGAGCGTTTTTCACCTTGATCTTTGACAAGATGCACCAGCGCAAAGCAGGCTGGGTAAGAACGAGACACTCAGAGTATGGCAGATAAAGAAAATTGCAGTTGAATGAACATACTCATTGAGCTCTTTATACTGAGCCTGAATAGAAGTGCTCAATCACATTATTTGCACTACATCTTATATTTTTTCCATCATCTTGTTTACATTTATTTGTTTAATGTCTCTTATTTGGTATCTATGGGATATAATGTTTTTTTTAAAACAGTGCTTGTTAGCATTACAGTACTCTGCCATATCACTATTAACAAGCATTGGCTGTGCTTGAAACACTGTCTTAAATATAGGCTAAATTGTTTTGAAAAAGAGGTTTCTTTGTGACTTAATTTTTATGAATGTGTGTGTTATGACTGTAATCTAGACTTTCTACATTCTCCATGTTGTTTTAATGTGATCTACCATTGTCACTTGTGTTGCTTCACTGCCATTCACAAATATTTTCCTGAGGCCTCATGGGATAGTAAAATGTTCATTATATGTGCTGATAATTTATAACATCCACATAACAATTAGAATGGGTGGGTGTTTTAGAATGTTTTTCAATTAGAATGGGTCAATTGTTTTTGAAAATTATGGAAATTCAGATAAATGTGATTCAGAAATCCGAATTTCCTTCATGTTCCTCATCAATTTAGGCTATTTAGTGACTATAGAGGTCATCATGTGTACTGTATATTAAATATATTTTATATTTCCCACTTTTCTAGCTTAACAGCTGGAAGGTTTAGTGTTGGTGGCTTGGATGGATGCTAAAGTCACCTGCAGAAGTGTGAGGAAAGATTTTGCTTCACATAGCCGGACTGAGCATAGTGAGGAGGTGAGGGGAAATATTATTTAGTATTTTTCTTTAAACTGTTCATTTTTTTTGTAAAAATAAATAAATAAATAAAATACATATGACTTTAGGTTACATAATGTCAAAATTGCATCGCTGAGAGGAAATCGTAGACACATTAATTGATCTATAGGTCAAATGTTATACATACAGCATTTACAAATATGCAATAACAGATAATGTCATATTCAGAGGAGGGTGTCTTATTTGTTTTACCTCCCATGACGTACTCACTGAAATAATATTTGAGATGTTGTGCATTAAAATTGGTCTGCTGCTTAGTCCAATATTCCAATCACGTGATCTGTTCCAGTCACATGAGCTTTTTTGAAATTTCTTCAAAAATATGTTCTTTTGTCTTTAAATTAATAAAGAAACTCATAAAGGTTTGGAAACCCTTGAGGTTGAGTTGTATGATACTGTAGTAAACACATTTTCATCTATGGGTGAGCTATCCCTGTAACCGTTAGATTTTCTCTTAACCACTAGATGGCACAAAAACTTGCTCCTTTGTGATTTCAGGGGAACTTTTGGTTGACTATTAGGATGAATCATGGCAGCAATTAAAACTTTATTCTACACTGAGTTGATGAGAATCATTAAATATCACATATTCACTGAAAAATACAGACTCAGGATACAGCCATTATGGGTTTATTGTAATTAATATAATGTAGAGTGCTTGTCAATCCACATTGTCATGTGTCTGTATAGAGTTCAGTGGCATCTAAAAAAGGATGACTTGGGCATCGGAGAAGACAATTACAAGGATTTTGGAGAACAAAGTGCTCATGTGCTTACAGGACAGTGATCTTTATAAAACATTTTATGTCTGTTGTTAATAAAAGAACAATACTGATTTGGTTGTTACCTTGTGAATGTTTTCATACAAAGTTATAAAATGAAGGGTTTCTATGAATTTGATTAGATGGATGCAAGCTAATATTAAATCTGCAGGTCACAAATGTGTTGAATAAACATGCATTATCAGATTTAATTCTTCACCGCATAAAGAGAGTGATGACACCTCTGCAGGAATGGAGTGCAATCACCTAACATCTTTAGGAATAGGGGGAAAAATGCAAACTACAAAATTTCAACAAAATTTTAGATTTTTTTTATGTTTCCCTTGGATTTTTCATGTATATTAACCCCCCCCCCCACCACCACCAACACATTATTTGGGGGTTAACACATATGTGGACTGTAATATTTTTTGTTAGATTAATTCCAGTTTTGGCTTTGGTACTGCATGACTAATCTAATGTATATTCACAAACATATTATTATAAATCATATATAAAATATTAATTTAAAAAGGAATGTACTCATTTATATATAAAATAGTATTTTTGTCTTGGCCATTTTTTTGAGTGACTGAGTGAGTTGTGTATTGAGTGTTACATGTTTTTAAATAGCTTGATGTTTTATAAACTTACATGTTCAAGTTAGAAATAAGTCAGCTTTGTGCTGGAATAGCTTTGGGTAAATAAAATGTGTGTGGAACGGAAGCAAACTGTGATAATCAAAAACAGACTCAAATACCTGATTTTATTGACAATTTCCCTAAGGTCCAAGACAGTGCAAGGTATCAAACTTGAATGATACTGTTTCTAGAGTATTCTGTTAGCAAAGTATGTGAATTTGTAAAAAGTATTATACTCTGAACCCCATGTGAATTTACTCAAATAGAGAAATTGTTAGGTTGTGTCCTGCTTTTCCCTACATTTAAAGTATGTTGAAAAATTCAGGCTAATTTTATTAACTAAAAAGTGGAACAGTTTGGTCCCAAGTATTGAAATAGTTCAGCTATAGTACGTTGGTACTATACATTAAGTAATAACACTTTTTGGTTTTGGTCAAATAATAAACACAGTAATAGACAAACCATATTTTTTTTACTAACAACACACAAGCCTCTCCTACAAATGAGCACTGGAATTATGATCGTCGGACCTGGTTTCTGTGCAGTATTGCCAAAAGTGCCAGAAGTAAAAATGTTACTATTTACCCCACCTGCGAGGCAAGTTGTAACGGGGTTAGATGTAACACGTGCTTATAAAGGCAGATTTCACAGTTAATTTAAATTCAGTTTGCTTTAAATAGTAGCTATATTTCCTTAGTAATTGGCTCATTTCTTTTTTTATTCTACATAGCACAGTGTGTTTATTTATTTGTTTGTTTATTGGATGAACACGTGAATCTATTTGCATTATTATCCATTTATCTATTATTATAAAATGCATTTATTTGCATTATTAGCAAAAAAAAAATATATATATATATATATTATTAAAACAATATTTCCTATTAAAAAACGATTGTAATTAAAAAAAAAATTATGCTGCAAAAAATGGTTTCTCCTGTGTTTCTCATCCAAATTTCGCCGACATTTTTCAGTAATTGGCAGGAAGGCATCTGCCGACACTGTGGTAAAAACCTCGGAAGCATGCCATGGTTAACCCTGAGCAAATACCTTGTTACATTTAACCCCGCGTTACCTAGTGCCCCCCGCTCTCCTAACCCACACTTTACTTGAAGAATACTTGTATTTTCCGTTAGCGTTATCAATTAGCATTAATAGCCTATGTGAAAAATGACAGCCTGTACAGAAACTGTCATGGACTTAGAAAGCTATTAAACGCTGCTTCCGCGTTACAAACACTAGTAATCGCCTTTGGAGTAATAGAGAAGATCTGAATGTGAACAGCTGGTCACTTGATTAAGTTTGATTCTGACAAAGCGTCATGTTGTGGACTTATCCCAAACCAGTGTTGAAATCAACTACATGAAGAGGAGGGACACTCGTTTTCCTCAGGAAATACAGGTGAGGCAGCTTTAAATCGAAATAGAGCAAGTCAAATCAAATGCGGATTTGAACGTTTTCTATTAAAATTGCGATGTTTTGTTCTACTATCAAATGTACACTGCACACAGGAATCATATTGTTTATTATGCTAAGATTTTTTTTAACACATTTGTTGTCAAACGCTAAATAAACTGAGACTAAAAGGTTAAAATAAATAATTTGTTGTCTCTTTATAATAATCTCAATTTACGGCTACCTTTCTAAATGAAAATATAACAGTACACTATTAACTTACATTGTTTCATTACAATCTTTTTTAACTTACATATAGCCTACAAAAGCAATAATTTTACTGAACAATACGAATATTTAAAGCTGAAAAGGCTACATTTAAAACAGAAAGAACATGTTTTAACACAAGCCATCTTCATTCTAACGTCATGTTTTGTCTATTATATAGTTGTTGTTAATTTATTTCACATTATGTCAGTAGTCATAACGAGCTTATTAGAAAATGCATATATATTTTTGTTGCTACTTTCCTTTGAAAAGTAAAATAAATCCTGAATATATTGAATGTTATCCAGGCTACATTATTGTTCAACTGTGATCTGCCCAGAGAGACATGGAAAAGCACCAGGGAGCAGCTTTTCATATTCAGGTACTAAAAGCTCTTGTCAATATCAGTCAGAAGAGTTTTGAGCTCAGCAGTCATTGAAGATCAGATTATCTACAGAAGTAATATTGACACTAATTCTGAAGAGGGGTTTAATTTTCTTACACTTTTTATGTCTTTATTACAGTAGGTCTTCCATATGATGGTGGTGCTGTTGAACCTCACGCTTCTTTGACAGAAAATTAATTTAAGTATCATAAATTCAAGTATGCTCTTACTTTTGTATGTAATGTAGACTGTCACTATATGCTATTAGTTTTCTCATTCTGTTGTAAATATATAGTAGACATAGGCAATAATAAGTACACATGCTGAATGTATACAAACATGCATTTAAATGGTGATAAATGAAAAATACATGCTTTTTTTATCACAGAAACATGCAAGCATGTCCTGGAAAAGAGGAATTTGTGTGAGGCTTGTTTGCAGGAATAAAGTAAAGCATAAACCAGGTGCTTTTCTTCTTGTGTGGCTCCTGTTCTTACAATCAGTGTCCAGCAGCAACCAAAGCTCTCGAGGCCAAAGCGGTGAGCAAAGCCATCTAATTCATCTCTCTTTCACACACTCTCTCTCTCTCTCTCTTTAACACACACATACACACACACACACACACACACACTCTCTCTCTCTCTCTTCTCCTTTTGTCTTTTCCCTTAGGTCTCATTACACACACTGGACACACAGTTAAACGGCCCCTCTGGGAGCACAGTCAGACCACTGCTAATGACAGCTAAAGAACCATTTGGCACCAAGTATAACTCATTCAGTGATTGGACACAATGAACTCCTGTGGTGCCTAGTTGATTTAAAATGTAAAAGTTTATTTGCATTTTGTTTTTTAGAAAGTCAAACATTATTTACAGCAATGGAAAAAATAGGAGAGCACTTGAATATTCTCACTGGATTGATTAGTTTGAGTAAAATGTTAAATCTCAACAAATGAAAACATAATTTTCAGAATAAAAAGCTGAAACAATTATAAATTGCGAAGAAATGTTATAACACTTATAAAAAATAAAACATATATTAAAATAATCCAGCAAATATAATATTCATTAATTTTCATTCGGCTTAGTCCCTTATTTATCAGGGGTCGCCACAGGAGAATGAACTGCCAACTATTCCAGCATATGTTTTATGCAGTGGATGCCCTTCCAGCTGCAACTCAGTACTGGGAAACACCCATACACTCTCGGATATACACACATATATATGATATTATTTTGAAGAAATGTCATAAGCAGCTTACAG
>CAIGQZ010001345.1:4530970-4542337 GCA_903798205.1 Danio tinwini
CCACGCACTTTTGGAGCCCCCAGAGTTACTATTAGGGGGCCCAACACGAAACAGAAAAACAAACAATTAAAAAAATTAATTAAAATAAATACAAATATGCAAACAAACATCCACAACACACATTTCTCTTTTGTTACTTTGTTACAGAAGAGACACATAGCTAACAGTCTGCAAACATCTAAGTCCTCAAGCGTCACACAAATGCATAGCAAGTGTACGTATAGGGTGCATACACAAGTCCAATACAGTAATGACAAACAAATAAAGTAAAGAAAGAAATAAATAAATAAAAATGTGAAAAGGAAACTGCAAAAAGATATATGATACACATAAAAAGCGAACCATTCAGTGTGTAATAGTAGAAAGGTTCTGTATATCTTCATTACAAGCAAGACCATTGTGAAAGGCATTACAAGATTACAGCGAGAGGAAAGGGGGGATCTTTTGAGATTGTATGGCATTAAATATCCTCCTGCTCTAAGAATTGTAAATTGTCAACATATGTAAGAAAGGGACCATGCTTCAAAAAATTTACTTTTTGGACCTCTGAGAGTAAATACATTTTTTCAAGCTGAGTAAAATACATCACGTCTTTGATCCATCTACAATATGTTGGGGGCTCATGGGGGCACGTTTAAATGCATTTCATCTATTAACAGGAAACTGCCTTTAAATGTGTTGGTCACACTTTATTTTGATGGTCCATTTGTTGAATTTAAGTTACATTGCATCTACATGCCAACTAATTTTCATTAGATTAGATGGTTAGGGTTAGTGTGAGTTGCATGTACTCATAGTCATAGTCATACAATTTCTCATAGTCAGTTAAATGTCTGTTGAAGGAGCAGTATCAACAGATATCAAGCAGACAGTCTACTAATACTCAAATAGACCATCAAAATAAAGTGTTACCGATATGTTTTTAGAAATGTTTATTTCCTGCCATTTGTAAAATCACTGTAAAACTCAAAGAAATTGTAGTGTTGTAGTTTACCATGCGAGGGCGCCAGAATGTTAGAAATAATGTCTCTGTTTTCACAATATTATATTTCAAGATATGTGTATATGACAAAAAGTCAGCACTGATTGAAGCCTCATAATTTCTGTTTGTGTCAATGTAAGGTCGGTCAGAAGTGAAACCAGGCACCTGTGAGGTAGTGGAGGCTCATCGCTGCTGCAATAAGAATAAGATCGAAGAGAGGTCTCAGACGGTCAAGTGCTCCTGTCTGCCTGGACAGGTTGCTGGGACCACCCGCACAAAACCTTCATGTGTCGATGGTACGTCCTCCATCTTTACTTAACATGACACTTTTGACAAATGAATCTAATCTACTTGAACATTTCAGGGTTATTAGTAAATTAATCTAAGGAAACTGTGTGTCATTCACAGCTTATATCATTATTGATGCAGCATTTATTCTGATTGGTGTCAATACAGTCCACGATCACAAAAAAGAAATGATTTAGTAAAATGATTTTTTGTGACAGTTGGTGATAAGCTGCAGTTAATGTTTTGCTGGATTTGTTTTAGTTTCAGAAATAGGTTGGACCTCAGGGCTCCTTTTGATATAAAACTTCAGCAGCACAGTACAGTGTCTTTCTCAAGCTGTCAGTCTTTTTAAATTTTGTCTCAGCTTCAAGGTGTAAATCTAATCCTGCACTGCCCTTTTTGGTTGGAGGGTGAGGATTTACTGCCGTGTAATATGCTGGAGGAATTTTGGTTTGACGATTTTCTGCTGCCTAAACATTTGAAAACATTTTTGAGGCATACACTGATATCACATTCTTGCTCATATAGAAATCTGATAATTAGTCAACAAAACATAAATGATAGATATTAAAATCCTAATGTTAGAGTTAGACAGATGATAGAGTTCATGAAACATTCAAAACTACTTACTAAAACTGCTTGTTTTTCAATGCTTATGCAAACATTATGGATCACAAAACCATTCATAAGTGTCAAATTTTTTAAATTGTGGTTTATACATAATCCGAATGTTTAATAAATAGTTATTATATTGACATATGGTGTGTTAAGAGTGGACAAGGTCCTGCTTTATATTAAGTGTCCCTAAGTAATATAAACTTACATCAAAAAATAAATACAGTGTACTTAATGTGTTCATAATGTATTACACAACACTTCTTAAGGCGGGATAAGGGTAAGATAAGGGGCAGGTTTTTTTATCAGGGTAGGTCTAAGGGTGAGTTAAGGTGTAAGGGAAGAACCAACAGTGTAATTATAAATGTAATTACAGAAATTAAAATGTAATGACATGCACATATTAATAAAGCATACAGTAAGTACAATACAAAACCATGTATTTACATAATAAGTAAATTGTAATGACTTATTAATTTCAGCGTAAGTACATATTAGTTAAGGCCACTTAATATAAGTGGGACCGTGGACAATATTTGGCTGAGATACAACTATTTTAAAATAATTTGGAAATCTGAGGGTTCAAAAATAACCATACAACTGAAATGTTAAGGAAATTACCTTTAAAGTTGTCCAAATTAAGTTATTAGAAATGCATAGAAGTTATCACAATGCTAGAGACATTGTGGAGAAGTGGGGGACTATGTTCACATATTTTGGGAGTGTCTCAAAATACAAGTGTATTGGCAGGAGTTTAAAAGGGAGATTAGGAAAGTTTTAGGATACGACATACTAATGCAGACAAATTTTATTTATTTTTGTGATTGTAAACATTTTAAGTAAATGTTATTTTTATACTATGTTTATAAAAACTTTAATAAAAACACAGTAAAAAAGCAAGAAATGCATATTAGTAGTAAATAATTAAGTATTATATATTTGGTAGGAAATGTTCATGAAATTTTAAAGCTTTCATGATACATGATCTTTACTTTAATGTTGAAATGATTTTTGGCATACAATTAAATCTATAATTAATTTGGACCCATACAATGCATATTTGGCTATTGCCAACAATATAGCAGTGCAATATAAGACACACATGTTAAAAAAAGATTGTTTTAGGTTTTTGCTGAAGATGACATTTTACAGTATTCTTCATGTTTAATTCATAATAATATTTATCTTTATTTATTCAGTATTATTTATTATAAAGAATCCAGTGGGCATTAGATAATTAGCAATTACAATGATAAGCAAATACAAATTACCTGATATTTTAGCCCAACAAATAAAGCATTTACTCTCCATCATGTCATTCCATGCATTTCTTCTGATGGACACATAAAGAGGAAATTTTGAAGAATGTTCATGACCAGATTTTGGCTCCCATTGCCTTCAACTGTATTTTTTGATCGCAAAATGGAAATCATTTGGCACCAAAACTTAATCCATAGAGAAAGTTCATTTATTCATTCATTTTCTTTTCGGCTTAGTCCTTTTATTAATCAGGGGTCACCACAGCGGAATGAACTGCCAATTTATCCAGCATATGTTTTACGCATACACACTCTTTCACACACATGCACTACGGCCAATTTAGCTTATTTAATTCACCTATAGCGCATGTCTTTGTACTGTGGGGGAAACCGGAGCACCCGTAGGAAACCCACGCCAGCATGGGGAGAACATGCAAACTCCAAACAAAAATGCCAGCTGACCCAGCCAGGGCTTGAACCAGTGACCTTCTTGCTGTGAGGCGATCATTCTACACACTGCGCCACCGTGACACCCCGTAGAGAAAGTGATTTGACAAATTTGGACATGATGGTGAGTAGATGAACTAACTTTAAAATTAACTTTTAAGTGAATTATCACTTTAAATATCTCTGTATTCATGTTTGTCCAAAGTTGGATAGGCAATAAAACATGTACTGTGCATATTTGCTTTTTAATGAATAAACTAATTGAAACTTATAATAAATATGAAAATATTGTGAAAATATTTCACAATACAGTGAAAATATTTCACTGTGATGTACCCATATAAGGTTTTTGTTTCCCACACAGGCCACTTGAGCCTATAGTCAGCTGTGTTGATTCTTAAATTGATTGGAAAAAAACTCTTAATCTAAATGATAATGCAGAATCCAAATCAGAGTCTTCATAATTCATTCCTAGATAAAATGTCAAGAAAGTACTTTCAAAAGAAAAAAAATCCAGATGTAATACCACATTCACTTTAATACATTTTCCTCGTATCTGCGATAACATTACTGTATCTGGGTGCCTGGGGTGCACACGTACTGTGTTACGCGGGATATTACCATTTGACTTGTTCAAAAGTAGCTGCTGACTGCATGTGGATCTTTCCACGAATATCCAGCTGCACAAAAACAGCATGAATTCCCATAGCAGCTATGTCTTTCTGATGAAGCTGGTTGACCGATGCAAGTCTCGAAGGTTAAGATGGTTAACAAGCCAGCACATTAGCGACCCATGCCGTGACCGAGGCCAAAACACAGCATATGTTGTCTTGTTGTTGGGTTTTTTTTTCTTCTCCTCAGCAATTTTGTCAGCGTGGAGCATTAATCAGCCGTGGCTTGTCTTTCTAGCAGGTTCTTCTTTCTGTGTGGGTTTATGTGCATCTGAGAGGTGGGCAGTGAGTTCATGTGGGTGTGATATCGTGGTCATTTTTGTGTTTGTTTCTGAGAAGATTTAACAAGCCTCGATATTTCAGTTAGTTTTCAGTGTAATTCAGTTATTTATGATTTTATACATCATTATTATACTGATCTCTGGAATGCTCCATTGTGATTGGTTTGTGTTGGAATACATGCTAGATTTACATATTATTTTTCACACAATTTCCCCTTAAATCTGTATTTCATGTCCTTATATTTATTTACTTGGCAGTGGTCAAGTAGTCAATTAGTAAGCAGTTTTATGAATTCAGTGAGCTTTAATAATAAACTTTATCATATATTTTAAAGAAAATCTAGTTTTTACTTTACTTTTATGCACATTAACTCACTGGGGCATCTAACTTGGAATATTACTTTATACATCAAGCTATAAATAAAAAAAACAGAGAATAACTATATCAGTGTTAACAAAAATTTATTTAAAACCTTATCAAATAGAAAACAGTAAACTAAATTTCTCAATATTGCAATTTGAGTAACACATTTGAGGGTTTAATCTGTAGTAAAATGAATGTATTTTTGTTATTATAAGCATGTTGAGGTTTTGTCATCAACAATTTTAATGCATACTTTAAAGCGGGATGGATTCTGATTGAATCTGAAAAGAAATTGTGAAAGTGATACCAGCTATATAGTTTCTCTGTGTTGTTATTGTTATAGTTGTGGTGTGGACTCTATTTGTCTTAATTTTTCTATATTTAGATTATTTAGATATTTAGTGGTTTATATTTTTGAATGCATTCTTGCTGAAAGTATTTATTTGAAGGTATTTAATTTTTAATGAAAGTACTAAAATAAGTTGTCTTAACCCTCAGCTTGTTTTTGTCTGTTATGGTTGATTTTTCATGTAAATTATCATTTAAAAGCTTGGAAATATTTAATTACAAATATTTAGCATTTCCTTGATGAATTTGATTAAAATTTAACAGTATAAAGCCTGTGCACACCGAGATGCTTTTTGCTCACGTTTTCCTACAATGTTTAACGCCTCGTGACTAAATAAAAGGCGCCACTGTAATCGTGCACACCAATGCGCAAAACGCCAGGCGTGAAATTGTTATTTTAAGAGAAACGTTAAAAATGCTTGTTTTTGTGTTTTGACATGCCGTGGCAAAACCTTCTCCACCAATCAGATTGGCACTTTTGTTAATGTGTAAAGAGCTGCTGAAGTTACAGTAAAAACCCTTTGGAGGCTCTTAAGTGTAAAACTGTCAATGCGAGCGCACATACAAGAAGATGTCCAGAGGCGAAATGAACGTGGAGCTACTTATTGCACTGGTTAACAATAATCATTTCTTCATCGCTAGAGCTGGAGCTGCTACTTGAACCATCCATGCTTGTTCGAATCACCAGTAACTTTAATAACAAGAGTGTCAACTTTCTGTCTTCTTCTGTGTTACAAGCGAGTGTCAGAAGCTGTGTAAGCGGAAGTTGTGTAGCGCCATCTAACGTCAAGGAGCGATTTTCATACTCTTCTGCTCGACGCCAGTGAAAATTGCTTGGGTTTGAATCCGGAAAAATGTCTCGAAAAACACAGAAGATAAACGCAAACGAAAAGCGTCCCGGTGTGTATGAACCTTAAGATTGTTAAAAATTCACTTTTGTGCCCGAAGCAATTCAGTTACATGAAAATTGCACTCAAAGCGCGTTACACATTTTTGGGGGAAATCTCCTTATCCACCACCAGTGCGCAGCATCCACCTGGGTGATGCAACGTCAGACCGCACACCACACACCAGCTGATTGGTGGAGAGAAGACGTTGGTGGAGAGTGATGAAGCCAATTATGACATGGGAATGGTTAGGAGGCCATGATAGACAACGACCAGTGGGCAAATTTGGGCCAGGATGTTGGGGTTTGTCGAAGGACATCCTGGGAATTTTAACGACCATAGAGAGTCAGGACCTTGATTTAACGTCTCATCTGAAAGACTGTTGCTCAGTGAGCAGTATAGAGTCCCTATCAATATACTGGGGCGTTAGGACCCACACAGACTGCAGGCATCAAGCTAGTTTTGTGGTCTCCCATCATGGTACTGACTAGGCGCAGCCCTGCTTAGCTTCAGCGGGCGACCATGTGAAAGTTGCAGAGAACTAGATGCCGACTAATAAATGTAGTTAATTGATTATTATTATATATAAATTACTATTATTATTATTGTAACCCACCAGTCCGACTGCACCTATCTCGTTCTGAGCTGGGATCGAACCGGCGATTCTTTGTATGGGAGTTGGTTGCTCTAAAGGAGGCTAAAGACCTAGAGAACCTTTTGAGGTCAGGAGTGAGGTTTACCTGCGTAGCACTTCGCTAGACTCAAAACAATAATTATTTATTTTTGTTCAAAC
Source organism: Danio tinwini (assembly GCA_903798205.1). Taxonomy (NCBI): domain Eukaryota; kingdom Metazoa; phylum Chordata; class Actinopteri; order Cypriniformes; family Danionidae; genus Danio; species Danio tinwini. The sequence goes on from CAIGQZ010001345.1 coordinate 4,537,906, forward strand.
TGCTTAATTAAAATGAGCTGAAACAACACAATTCTTGAGATTTCATTTGGGACAACCTTATTATTTTATGTTCAATCCACATAAATTTGTTAAAAGTGTTAACTTAATCGATTTGTGTTAGGACAACATGAATGAATTGTGTGGAACCCTTGCGTTTTTTACAGTGTAGCTGGCCTTTGTTACATTATTATTATTGTTGTTGTTATCATTATTTTCTTTGTTTTATTATTTTTTTATTTAGTTTTTGTTTGTGTACTTTATGTTAAGTGTTGGTGTTTATTGTTAAGTGTGTCATTCTTGTTATATGTGAAGCCACAATGTGGGAATGAATTGCCCCGCAAGAGGATAAATAAAGCTTTAAACATAAACTCAAGTTGTTAAGATTTCAATTTACATTTTTCTAAGAATTCTAGAAAATGTGTATCATGCTTTTTCCACAACAATATTAAGCAGCACCAGTTTTCAAACATAATTGTCAGAAATGTTTGAGCAGCATTATAATATATTCTGATTATTCATGTGACACTAAAGACTGGAGTAATAATCCTGAATATTCAGCCTTGAATCATAGGAATACATTAGATTTTGACCTGCATTTTAGAGTAAATAAATATGCAAGGTGATATGCAGCCCTTATTAGCATTAAAACATTAAACCCAAATTTCATAAGAAAATGAAAAGAAAATACAAATTTGAAAAATCAAAAAAAAAATGTTTTTGATGGTAGTGTATGTTGTTCCTGTCTTTGACTTCAGTTGTCTTTCATTGCCTCACAGCAACTATGGTGCGGATGAAGTGGTGGTGTCAGATGGAGCCATGTTTGGATGGTGAAGACTGTAAAGTATTGCCTGACCTCACCGGCTGGTCCTGCAGCTCTGGGAACAAAATCAAAACTACTAAGGTGAGCAGTAAGGCCTGGTCCATGGAGACAATCCACTGCTATATCAGCAGCAGCTTGACAGAGACCACACGTGTAAGTCAGGGCCTATATGCCAGATGTTTTGAGCTGAATGTCCTAACAGCAATACTTGTTTGGACTGTAAATGGTAGTTTTTGCTATTCATTGCTTACTTTACCTGTCATATGGACTATCATCTAAATTGCATCTTGGCCCTTCTTTCTCGCTTAGGTTACTCGATAAAGCAACACTTCTGTGGACATGAGATGACAACTCATAATTTCACAGGAGCATATTTCAAAGTCAGACCTGCAAATGTCAACAAATATGCAGGCGCACAGAAACATGTAAACTTAGACGGCGAGAAGCGTTCAAATGGGAAATTTTGATGGTGTGTTTAATGCTAAAAAACAATTATTTTGTTTTTTACAATAATATTAATAATAATAAATAACAATAAATGTTTATTGAGCATGAATTCAGCATATATTGATCATTTCCAAAGTATCATACTGAAGCCTTGAATAATGATGCAAAAAATTTACTTTACCATCACAGGATTAAACTACAATATATAATTTAATCAAATAGGAAATCATTGTTGTAAGCTACAATAATATTTGACAATTGTACAGTTTTTTACTGTATTATTGAGCGTAAGTGACTTTAAAACAAATATTGCACACCTTTTAAGGTGTAGTCTACATTTAAAAGGCACATGAAATGAAAATGTAAATGTTCGTGATATTTACACATGTAAAAAGTTACTCTGCAATGAAATGATGAAAAATGGGCTGCAATGTGAAGTTATCAATGGCATAAATGACTGTTGATTATGCTCACTTCGATATTTTGTGGGGTTATAACAAAAACAGCTGTAAAAAATAAATGTTTCAACATTGGGAAATTAATGAAAAACAGTGTAGCGCCTTTTTTGTAATATGGTGTTCCAACATTTTATTTTACCTGTCAGGTTGTGCTACGACACTGCACTGTAAAATCCAAAAAGTTAAGGTAACTCAAACCATTTAAGTTCAAAAACAAATCCTAATGAGTACTGTGAATTTAATCCATTTGAGTAAATGAAGCAGTTTAAGCACAGTAAAACCCAATAAATGAAAAGAACTCAAACCAACTGAGTACTGTAAAACCAACAAGTTAAGGCAACTCAAACCGTTTGGGGAAACTGATTGCTACAAACCATTTGAGTTAAAAAGCTAATCTATATGAGTACTGTGAACTTACTCCATTTAAATTGAAGTAATGAGGTTTTTAATTAACTCAATACCTTCAACACTGAGTTCAAAACTCTTTTCAAATGAGTAGAATTAACTTTCAGTAAATTTTGAGTTAACTACACTCATTTTATTTGATAAAGTTGACTGTTGGGTTTTACAGATTTGAATGGTTTTGAGGTTGTTTAAAATAAGCTGAAACAATACAATTCTCAAGATTTGTTTAGGACAACTTAATTATTTTGTTCAATCACATAAATTTGTAAAAACTAACTTAGCTAAGTTAACTTTTTTTTTAGCTAATGGCCTTAACTCAAATCCATTTATTGGAACTCAGCACTTTTTACAGTGTACTGGATTCCTGGAAATTCACATTGCAGTAAATTGCCAGAAAATTTTTTATTTATTTTTGTTTTAAAACACACACTTTCACACACAATCTCTTCACAGAAATTTACTTGTAATATTCTGGGAAAGGTCTCCTCGGTGCACTGTCACCTCACAGCAAGAAGGTTGCTGGTTCGAGCCTCGGCTGGGTCAGTTGACATTTTTGTGTGGAGTTTGCATGTTCTCCCCGTGTTCAGATGGGTTTCCTCCGGGTGCTCTGGTTTCCCCCACAAATCCAAAGACATGCGGTATTGGAGAATTGGATAAGCTAAATTGTCCATAGTGTATGTGTATGAATAAGAGTGTAAGGATGTTTTGCCGTGATGGGTTGCATCTGGAAGTACATGCGCTGTGTAAAACATATGCTGGATAAGTTGGTGGTTCCTTCCGCTGTGGCAACCCCAGATTAATAAAGGGACTAAGCCGAAAAGAAATGGAATGAATGAATGAATGAATATTCTGGAAAAGTTTATAGTCTATGTGTGAACAGAGCTGCGAATACTTTAAAAAGAATATACCTAAATTTAACCAAGTGAATGGTATTGCCACTGTAAAACAGACTGTTGAAGATGTTGTGGTTGCATTGGCTTTAGTTTCATCTGCCCCAGAATCTAACTTATTCTCAAACATATGCAGCTTTTCCAAAGTGCCTGTTGTCTTTAGTATTACAGCAAAAACATGCTGTAAAGAGGGTGCAAATATGGTTCAGTGAAGTTAGCCAGTCATAGCAGTGAGTGTAAACTTCTGTTTCTGCCAGACCAAATACTCATTCAACAGAGAAACTGTGGATCTAAAATGATCTCATATACTGGTCTTTTTAGTGCTAAAATGTAACAGTTTAATGACCTTGAGACATATAAAAATGTGAAAATGCATTCCATGGGCCTTTAACAGACTAAACAGGGGATCACATTGCTTATGGCATTAAATGACATGAGGGTGAAAAAATAATTTTCACATGTAGGTGAACTATAATTAAACACTGTGTGTCAGTTAAAAAAGTAACAGGCACAGTATGTATTCCATAGAGGACTTTCACTGTCCAATTATTCATTTGTTTTAAAGACTTTTGACCCTTTGAAATATAGTTTGTTTATATAATGATAATAATAAAAATAAATAAATTGTTGGTATACTAAGCTGATATATGAGCAATATCACACTCGTAGCATTGCGATGTGGCTGTAAATTGGCACTGGTGGGAGGCGTGCCTTAGTGCCCCCACCAGTGACGATATACGGCCACATTGCAATGCTACGAGTGTGATATTGCATTTATACAATAGTTCCATGGCATAATCGTGTATATATATAAAAAAAATCAAACACAGAGAGTCTCAAAAACCCTTTTGTACGAGGAACTACTTTTTTCCGCCATCAATTCACATCTGCAGCTAAAGGTCAGAACAGCAGAAACCGCTGCTACTTCACCAACGTCACTTTACAGCTAGTATTTGAATTATTCTCTAGCGTAATGTCTAAAGTGATGACAAAACAGGTGATCTTGCTGGTATTTTAAGATTATAAGGCTGAACGACATAAAATGCCATCAATCTACAGAGATTTTCCAGTCTCTGTTGCTATCGGGATTTCACAATAATTAACAATAATTTAAAAAGCTGGAGCAAAGCAAACATACCTGTTTCTGTGGTGTAAATACAGCAATACAAAATACAAAGGAAAAAGATCGACTTAGAAAGTCACTTACCTGATTTATAATGATTTGTTCTGCTATAGTTTGAAATTTACCCTGAGAAAATGCTGTTTTTTTCCTCTAAGGACTTAATATGCGGTCTCTGTCACCATCTTGTGGTGGAACATCAACCGTCACTTCCTTTGGTCTGCTCAGACAGACTGATGACAGCCAATAGAATCAGAATCAGAATCAGTTTTATTGCCAAGTGTGCTTCACA
>CAIGQZ010001345.1:4547337-4569449 GCA_903798205.1 Danio tinwini
AGCTCCACACCGAGGCAGCCATCCGCGGCGCCATCCTGAGAGTGAAGATAGACTGAATCCGATGCTCTGAAATTATAAATATTTAAAATAGGCACTATCCTTATAAATAAACTGCATAGTTTCAATGTAAACAACTACATTCTCGACTTAAAAGCATCAAAAGTACATTATGTTGTCCAACAGCAGCAATAATTGTCAAACTGTAGAGTGTTCTCTGCTTTTTGCTGTATGTGGGCGGAGTAATACACAAGGATGAAAGGTTAAGAGGCTGGATGAGAGCTGTTGTTTGCAGAATATCGCACAGCAATCTGATTCAAGAACCAGATAGAACTGTTATAATATATATAATAATACAATTTTGGATAAGTCAAAACAACATTATTGAATTATTATTATTATTATTCTTTCATTCATTCATTCATTTTCTTTTCGGCTTAGTCCCCATTATTAATCTGGGGTCATCACAGCAGAATGAACCGCTAACTTATCCAGCATTTTACGCAGCGAATGCCCTTCCAGCCGCAACCCATCTCTGGGAAACATCCATAGACACTCATTTACACACACACACACACACGCACGCACACACACACATGCACACACGCACACACACACACACACACACACACACACACACACACACACACACACACACACACACACACACACATATACACACACTCATACACTATAGTCAATTTTAGCATACCTAATTCACCTGTACCACATGTCTTTGGACTTGTGGGGGAAACCGGAGCACCCAGAGGAAACCCACGCAAACACGGGGAGAACATGAAAACTCTAAACAGAAATGTTAACTGACCCAGCCGAGGCTCAAACCAGCGACCTTCTCGCTGTGAGGCGACAGCACTACCTACTGCGCCACCGCGTCACCTATTATTATTATTTTTTTTTATTATTATTTTATTATTATTATTATTTCTGCAGTGTAGCATAAAAAAAAACTACCACTCACACACATATATGCAAAACAAACTCTAATATCCATACTAACACACCTACATAATTTAGCTAATTTGGCCTGCAGCGCTTAAAAGCAGAAAACAGAAAAAAACAATTATTTGCTCCACAGGGCAAACCTTAAATAATTGTGGCAAAATATTGCAATTCTTTGCATTTTTTTTTTTAATCTGTTAACAATTTGTAGCCCTGAGATTTCGTCAGGGAACCACCCTCTCCCCCCGTTTTGCTACTTACCATTGGGATGTTTTTGTTTTTTATGTCCTGAGTGGATTCTTTTTTTTGTATAATGTAAAATAGAAGTGAAATAATAAAAGTTCAATGAAAAAAAAAAACATTCACTGCTATGTTTGTTTTTTTCACTCTCTGTTTTGATTAAACCATGCAATATAAGACAAACAATCTGTTGTTCCCTTAATTGTAACCAAGTTAACTCTGATGTTGTTTTTGCTTTGCAAAACTTTAGCTGGATGTCTGATTTAGACAAATATTAGGATAAAGCCCTACCACACACACAGACACACAAACTGCAACACAACAGCTCATCTCTTCATTTTCGTCTGACTGACTTGACATACCACCTGCATGTGGAGGCAAGTAAACATGGAAGTTTGGAGCAAAACAAGCCCTGTTTGATATGGAAATAGAACAGAGGAGTGCGAGTGTGTGAGTGAGTGCGTGAGTGTGTGTTTATCTGGATGTGTGAGAAAGACAGATGGGGAAGCAGACTATGCTGGAGCCTGTGTGCTCCTGAGTTGTAGGTTATTATCATATTAAGAGTTTATTAAAAAAAATTATTGGGAGGGGTGGTTGAAGAAGCAGGGCATGGAATTATGATTGTAAAAACAGTGAAATTATGTATTAGTTTGTTTACACCAACACACGTAGAGGCTCACGGCAGGTTCCAGTCCGTTATTAATTCACACCAGGGTCGCCGCTGACTGTTTTCAATGATTTATCATGAGCCTTATTAAGACTATTCACCGAATTAATTTGGTGCTTTCCAAATGTAAAACACCGAAAAATGCATTGCTAATGAATAAATATTCATTATTGTGGTTGCGTGTGTATTTAACCATGAAGAAGAATGCTGCTTTTTTTCTCTCTCACCTTTTCACTCTACAGAACACAAGTGGCAAGAAGGAAGATGCATTTCAATGTATTTGTTCTCGACTTTATTTGTTCCACTCAATACACACACACACACACACACACACACACACACACACACACACACACACACACACACACACACACACACACACCACACACACACACACACACACACACACACACACACACACACACACACACACACTTGTACAGATATCTTTATGGGGATTTCCATAGACGTAATGATTTTTATATTGTAGAAAACTATATATTATCCCCCATCAATTGTACCCCTAAATTCAACCCTCACAGGAAACAATCAGCATTTTTACAAATTTCAAAATTTTACATTTCAAAATACTTCCTTCTGTGTAATTCTTGAGCTGTTTTCCTCATGGGGAACAAAAATATTATGGTATCAACTTATTACTGGTATATTTGGTTTTCACAACATGAGGAATTCAAGATGTAAACACACACACAAATGCACATAAAGCACAAAAAACTACTAGGGCTGCCCAAGGGTGGAACTCCATCACAGATTAGATTATAAATGTTGGCACTTATATCTCTTCAATTAAAGAAGTGGTTAAATGAAAGGCAGTATTGTCAACATTCATTTTCCAAACTAAATTAACTGCTTAAGTTTCCAAACTTCTATTGCCTTCTTGTCTTGTTTGTTTTATTAGTTGATACTTGTATGCTTAATACACAAGGTTGTTTGGTTGCATACTAAGTGAATGATTAATGCTACTGTTACTTTACTTCTCTGCGTGCTTATAATGTCTTTGCCTGTACTGATGTTGTGGATTAGTGATGTATTGGCTATTTGGCTTGACAGTTGTGTTTAAGCGAGTCTGATATTGCTTTGTTGGACTTATAGGTACAGTATAACATTTTGGTGGATTGTTAATGTATAGGAATGGTGTGAATTATTTTGACGCTTGAATTGAATATGTGTTGTTGAATTGTTTTCATGTTTTTTAAGGGTGACTATTTTACCATCAGTGCAGGGAGCACCGGTGCAAAATAGCACTTCTGTATTATTAATCTGCATTGTCCCTGTCGAATATTAAAAAAATTCAACTTATATGTGGTCTAGTACAGTAAAATGTATGATCTAATGACACCTTTATTTAATTTGATACTTCTGTTGCATTCAAAAGAGAGTTGTGTTTTATTTCTGCGGTAGTCACCAAGGGAAACACTTGAAGGGGTGTATGTATATAGACCATTTTAAGGGATGTAAACAAAAACAACACATTTCCTGTTTTACATTTTTTAATTTCTATAGCTTCCAAGAATCCAAAAAGAGACATATATTGATTAATAATGTTATGATAACTGCTTTAACATGAAGTTATGATTGAATTGCCTCTTGTTACAGTTATGAAACAGATAACAAGCAGGAAATGTTCATGGATCAATGACATGACCACAGTGGAATAGTCTATAGGGCTGTACCTTTATAATCGTGACAATCATAAATATGAATGAGACTATTTGCATGCTTATAACAATCTGTCATTAAGTGTCATTAGCTCGTTTATGTTATTTTAAATGCAAAGGTGATATTGTTTCATTGTCAGGATTCTGCCACTTCGGTCTGTTAATTCATGTTTTGGTGACTAGTCCTGTGTTGTCTTGTATGTAGTGCTCGGCTAGAGTTTTCTTGATATTTCCTATTTGTCTTCATCTTTGTAGAGTGCCGTCTTGTCTGTGCTCTTGTGCTGGTGTGTGTTGTTTTGTCTGCTGCATGCTGTTCTTTTCTCAGCCTCTCAGTCTAGTTGGTTTTAGGTTAGCGCTGGGATGAAACATGTACATTGCATGTGTGAGTGCACGGTAAGTGTTTTCATTTATCCTGTGCTTGTGTTTTATGTTCTGTCTTTTGTTGTAGAACGTGGTTCATGTTTATGTGTGCCGTGTGATTTAGTGTTGTGTTTCATGTGAACACGCCGTTAATGAATTCTCTTCTGCTTGTTCTAGTCCCGTTTCACGTGAGCGCATGGCTTGTGTTGTTTCCTTGTGTCATGTGCTCTCCTGTCTATTGTCTAGTCCCACCGATTATTAGTTAACACATTATTACTTTATTCTGTTAATCTGTTTGAGTATTTGTTTGTTAATTCTTTCTGCTTATAACTCCCTCATGTCTGCCGTCCTGCGCCAGTTTGTCGTCTTTCTTTCCAGTGTCCAGTCCAGTCCAGTCCAGTTCAGCCCTACTCTTCCCTGCTAGCCCAGTCAAGCTTTTTTTGTTATGTTTTCCCCCTCTGAGTTGTTTTTGTTTTATTTTTATTATTAATATACCCATTAGAGTTCCTGCACTTGAGTCCTTGTCCGTCTTATTCCTCTGAACAAGACAGTCATGATAATATCATAAAAGTAATAAATATGATTGTCATAAGGCCATTATGATTGTCTTATGAATTGTATGATTGAGTAATTCATATTTTTCTTGATCTCAGCTACAATGGTAAAAATTTAACTGGTCATTAAATTGTCATTAAACTGTCATTAAATTGTCAGTAAACTGGTCATTAAATATTAATGACACTGTTATTGTCACGATCAGGTAAAAGAAAGAGTAGAGGACTCCAGAATGCAAGGAATGATACTTTAATAAACAAAGTAAACAAACAGAAATTACCCCATAGGGGAAAACATCACCAAAACTGGGCTGGCAAGGCAGGACTGGAAACAAGACAGGATGACTCCAACACACTAAGTGGAAGACAATGAACTGGCACAGGACAGCAGACATGAGAAGAATATAAGCAGAAATAAATGAACACACAAACAGGTGAAACTAATAATGGGTTAACAAGGAGGGTGGGACTAAACAATAGACGGGAGAGCACATGAGACAGAGACAACACAAGCCATGTGCTCACATAAAACGGGACAAAAACACCAGCCAATGAGAGAACTCATTAACCCGCATTCACAATAAATGGACAAGACTGAAGCATGGCGGCCACAATGTAAACACAGAGCCACGTGCTGCAAGACAGGAGCCCACGATAATTTAAAACACCTTACTGTGCGCTCACACATAAGCAACGCGCATGTTTCATCTCAGCGCCAACCGAAACCAAAACCAACCAGACTGAGATGCTGAGAATGACGCTGAGAGTGCGATGCCGACAGAACAAAACAAACATGAGTACAAGAGCGCGTGCGTCCCAAGCGCGCACAGGCCATACGCGTCAGCACCTAGCGGGAGCGCGCATGGTCTGCACGCACTCACGACGGCGCGCACACAGAGACACACACATAGATGACAGAAAACAAGTGCTCGACCCGAGAAAACTCGAGCCGAGCACAACAGGGCATGACAAGACAGAGCTAGTGTACGGACTGCCACCAAAACAAGAATTTACAAGACCAGAGTGGCAGAACCCTGACAGTTATAAAGTTATTGTACACATTTAATGATAATTTTTAAAGACAAATTCATTTTCTTGCATTGACAAATGTGATCATAAAAATATTCATTGTTCAATTGTAATGGCAATCATGTTTATGACAGATTTATGAAAAGCTACACTGTAAAAAATATCAGTAATTTTATGGTTTATTTCCGGCAGGTGGGGTGCCAGAAAAAAAGTAAAATAACGGCCCTTAAATTACAGAAATTTACTGTAAAATAATGGACATTAAATTACAGAAATTTACTGTAAAATAACGGACATTAAATTACTGAAAATTGCTTAAAATAAATTTCTGTAATTTAATGTCCGTTATTTTACAGTAAATTTCTGTAATTTAACAGCTGTTTTTTATGGTTTATTTCTGGCACCCCAGCTGCTTGAAATAAACTGTAAAATTGCGGATTTTTTTTTACATTGTTGTCGTAAAGTTAAGTTGTCATCACAGACAAAGACAGGTTATGATGTATTTGATTATGTTAGGTTGCCATAACATCATGTCAAGACATTAAAAAACAGTCACCATTGCATAAAAAATGACATTACTTAATGACAGTTGTTTTTAAAATCTCGTTCATATTAATGTCATGATTATAATGATTTCATGACAGCCTTATGAACACTCAAATTGTTACCAAATGATTATGTATTAAAAAAATTATAAAATAAAAGTGAATTCCAAATGCAAAGCAAAAATAAAAGCACATTTTTAATGAATACTGTAAAAATTAATTATTGCAGGTTTGGTGGCTATTTAGGCTTGAAGAAGGGTGATATTTTTCCATCTTGTCCACTCTGCGGTACACAGAAAATTATACCTGACAGTTTAAGTGGCAAGAGGGAAGACGAATTTGAATGTATTTCAAATAAACACATTTCAATTTTAATGACACAGAAGTCTCTCCTGGAGAGAGTAATTGTTCTGTGTGGGGATTCAGAAAACAGGGCATTACTTATGCATGCTGTGCCTGGCATCAGTCCCCTGGGGAAGGCCAGCGCTCCTCTAGTGTTTTAGAGCCGAGGACAGTACATGTAAGTGTACCTGCTTGAATTTAAATGATGTTGACATCCATAATGAACCTAATGGTGGGACGCAAGAGTTTTACATTCTCACTCGTCTGGTTGGCATGGCATTGTTAATACTGAGAGTGCTGCTGAATGACCTGATATGCCATTGTTTGCATACTGTAAAATAAGGAAATGAGGAGCTCATGCCAACATGAGATGCCAGCATCTTATTACATCCAGCAGTCGGTGAGCAGAGCAAGACAGAGAAAATTGTTTGGCTCGGTGGGAAATAAAATATTCAAATTATGAACTATTTTAGAGCAGTAATCTAACATAACCAGGCTCAGGCGGATCTCTTTTTTTATTTGTTTCATTTATTTATTTTTTGTAAGGGAAAACTAGCAGGAGTTGATGCGTGGGCAGCACTTTTTAAATTCAATATCTTACTCGAAATGTGTGTTTATTGGTCAAATTATAAAGAAAACCCTTACTAGCATTATACTCACAGTGGGACAGAGGGGAAGAGCACACCACTTGAAGTCTGGCAGTTTTAAAGAGACCGTTCAATGAAAAGATTTTTGTCATTATTTATTCATTTTTATTTAAAACTTGTACTCAATACCTAGCTGCCTTTCTCTGTCTATTGAAGAACAGTAGTTGACGACCAGATTTTGATTTTGGGGTATAAAAATATCTCTCTCTTAATTGTATACCTTGGTAGAAAAACAGTGATATAAAACATACTCAAAGCAAAACGTTCATTCATTAATTTTCTTTTGGCTTAGTCCTTTGCTTATTTATCAGGGGTCGCCACTGGGGAATGAACCGCCTACTATTCCAGCATACGTTTTACACAGCAAATGCCCTTCCAGCTGCAACCCAGTATTGGGAAACACCCATACACACTCATTTACACTTATTCACTGCAGCCAATTTAGTTTATTCAATTCACTTATAGCACATGTCTTTGGACTGTGAGGGAAACCAGAGCACCCGGAGGAAACCCACACAAACATGGGGAGAACATGCAAACTCCACACAGAAATGCCAACTGGCTCAGCCAGGACTCAAACCAGTGACCTCCTTGCTGTGAGGCCACAGTACTAACACTACTAACTACTGAGCCACTAAAGTAAATCTTGTCACTTGATATTATTGACGTATAATGCACTTTTTAAAAAGTGTTCTTAAAAAAGTCTTGAAAGTATATATATATATACAGTGAGGGAAATAAGTATTTAATTACACTGTAATTTTTCAAAATCTCCTACTTAGAAATCATGGAGGGGTCTGGAATTTTCAGCATAATTGCAATTCAACTGTGAGAGACAGAATCTAAAAAAAATCAGGAAATCACATAATATAATTTTTTAACAATTTATTTGTAAATTACTGCATCAAATAAGTATTTGATCACTTGAATATATATATATATATATATATATATATATATATATATATATAGTGAATTGGAAAGTCACTGAAATATCAGAGTTGACAAATGATTAATCTGCTATTGGTGTTTTCTTTGAGATGAATGAATTGCACACCTCAGTATATTCCAGACTTTATTTTCAGAGGAAGTGAATCATTTGGAACCAGTCACATGTTTTCTTTATAAGTGCTTTGCAGATTATGTCTTTTAATAACTGTTGCAACCAACCCAGGCTCATGATGGATATGTACCCCGCAGAGATGGCAAAAGTACACACATCCTTTAGTAGAAATACAGATACTCATGTTTAAAACGACTCTGGTAAAAGTAGAAGTACTGACTACGCTTTTGTACTTAAGTAAAGGTAAAGAAGTACCGCCTCAAAAATGTACAAAAGTAAAAAGTACCCATTTCAACCACAGTCCCAAAGACATGCGGTATAGGCGAATAATAATTCAACTAAAATTACAGTAGTTTATATGTGTATGTGTGTGTGTGTGTGTGTGTGAATGTGAATGTGTATGGGTGTTTCCCAGTACTGGGATGCAGCTGGAAGGGTATCGGCTGCGTAAAACAAATGCTGGAATAATTGGCAGTTCATTCTGCTGTGGCGACCCCTGATAAATCAGGGATGAAGCTGAAGAATAGCGAGTGAGATAGGTAGGTAATCATCCGCAAACTCACAGTGTTCAGCATGTAGTTTTGCCGCTGTTAGATCAAGAACAACAGCTGCCATTCATGTTGATACCCTCTGTCTATCTTTATAAATAATGTCTTACATTTTACACTGAATTCTGTCCAAAATATATAGATTTTTTCTTTTGCTAAAATAAATACTTATCAGATTTGACTGAAAACTATTTTTTTGCATTAGGCTAAAGCTGCTTATTCTCTTCAAAGAGCAGCTCTCATATATAACTCGCTATTTCAGTGTGTTTTTTTCAGGTATTGTGGTTATTTTATTTAATGAATAAACATTAATTCTGTTACAGTTTTTCTCAGTCACTTTGGTCCATTTCTCAAATCAGAATTGAAATTCTCAAACTCCCTGTTCAATCTTCAGATCATCATTGTGTCACTTGTGCACATCAGAAAAGCAGTTTCACTTTATGAACAAGTTGCAAATGCTTTTGTTCATCCATGCAAATGATTATGTGCAATTCTCTGATGTTTCCTATATGTTATCAGTTGCTTATGTCATGTTGACATGTCAACATGTATTATTTTTATCTCTGTTGAATAGACTCACCCCCACAACATTTATTCGTTCAAATGCCTGAACAAGTTGTCTTAATATTTAGTCATAATGCATTTTTTACATTTCTTCCATGTGAGTCTTGACTTTTTCTAATGAAGGTCTAAAAGGAGGTTGTCTTGTTCACATTTCTACTTTTGTTATTTCTTTGTGCTATGCAGTACTCTTTTCCTTTCTGTATCAGAATGACACGATCTGGCAACTAATTACAGTACAAACAGCAGAAATATTGCCATAGTTTACACCAGAACAGCCCTTCAGAGTACACTGATATTGACAACATGACTACTAAGTAATTTGAGTTTTATTCATGTACAATGACACAGGGACATGTCATTCTGATGCCACTGACATGTTCATTGACACAGAAATTTAGTTTTTAGAGATGAACTGAAGGATTTTGAGCAGGAGACTGGCTTTTGCAGGTAATCCATAAAGTTTTGCTATTTATACATGTTGTTTTGAGAAATGCACTTAGGCCTACTGTTTTACAAATTTCAATTCTGATCTGAGAAATGTGCCAAAGTGACTGAGAAAAGCTGTAGTACATTTATTCTATGCTAAAAGCAACATACAGAGGTAACATACACATAAATAGCCCAGTATAGTTACCTTTGTTGTTGTAAAATATTTGTTAAAATTATGAATTGAAGACAACATTATAGGTCTATGTAAAATCATATAGTGTCAATAACAAAAATCAATAAAAACTGAAAAACAGCATAAATTCTCTATTAGGATATGTGAACTCATCAGAAATAAAGGAAACAAACCGCAATGCATACATTTTTTATAAAGTATTTGATTGTTTTAGTACTAAATGTACTAATATTTACAAAAAGCACTATTTTTATGGTATTAGATTGAAAGACCAGAGAAAGCCCATGCAGTATGATTGGAAGTGGACAAAAGGCTTAAGCATTTAAACTGCATGTTTTTGACTGGAATGTGTCTCGTTTACCTGTGATCCAAACGAGCAAAAGGTGTTTTATTACCGTGTAAGCAGGACAGCATCAGTCATGTTAAATTCGCCGACTCCCTCTGTCACTGCGTAGTAATCCAGGCCTTTCTCATAGTAATCTTCATGAACTAGGCCATGTACGGTGCGCGATAGCCTTGAAATAGCCGTGCGCTGCAGTACGCAGGCGCGCAGTGAGGAAGAATAGACTGACTGCATCAAAAATGCGCTCATAGTATTGCGCAATGACAAGAAATAATATAGATCGCTCCACCAAACCCATGAAAACTAAAGTAACGACCGTGGCTTAAAAAATGTAAGAAGTAGAAAGTACAGATATTTGTGTAAAAATGTAAGAAATAAAAGTAAAAAGTTGTCAAAAATAAGTAGTGGAGTAAAGTACTGATACCAGAAAAATCTACTTAAGTACAGTAACAAAGTATTTGTACTTTGTTACTTCCCACTTTGGTACCCCGGCATACATTTCGGGACAATGCGAAATACATTCCAGGTTGTATGTTTTTTTTTTTTGCAGTTATTGTGAATCTGCCAGAGGCTGCTGTGTACACTTTTTCAGATCTCAAATTTCTCTTATGAGTGCCATTTGCGCCTGCTGTTCTCGCATAAATCCACCAGACGCTGCTGTCGACTGACTGATTGACTGACCGACTGATCAATCCCTTCACCCCCTTCTCCAAACAATAAAGTTTTGAAAAGCAATCCAGATCAAAAGAAAAGCCCTCTTGCTTTTTGGAATTGTTCTTCGCCGGACTCATATTCTGTCGTCTCGGTCAACTCCTCTCTATGTCTTACGTCCGCCAATGTACACGTCGAGCCAATGAGCAAACTGGTAACAGTGGAAAAGCAGTCCACGTGGGGGTAAGCGGTCAGCTGGTAGCGCAAAAAAAAAAACTGAAGCTGTCGGCTGCATCATACCGCACCGTATCGTTTATTTTAAAGACGAAATGCAGCCATACACCTCTGGCTACATAATTCACTCTCTACAAAAATGTATACAGTGCTACATATTCGCAATGTGCCTGTGTTTGTCCTAACAGAATTGACCTTATCTGGACAGACACAAAGTGTTTTTTTTATGCAATTGAAAATAATCTAGAAAATAGGTGTTTAATGCTAATGTTTATTTAACTTAACTTAGTAAACAAAAAGCAAAAAAAAAATTCATACTGTAGTAATTGAAGCTAAATGTATGATCTAAGACAGGGGTCACCAATCTCGTTCCTAGAGGTCCGGTGCCCTGCAGGGTTTCGCTTGCCTACCAACTTGCCTCAACACACCTGCCTGGGTGTTTCAAGTATACCTAGTAAGACCTTGATTAGCTTGTTCAGGTGTGTTTGATTAGGGTAGGAGCTAAAATCTCCAGGACACCGGACCTCCAGGAACAAGTTTGGTGATCCCTGATCTAAGAGAAGGAGATAAAAAAATAGGTATAGTCTTTAAGTCAGTATTTTTACAGTTTTTCTCAGTGGCTTTGGTGCATTTCTTACAACACTATTTACATTTGCACAACTGTTAATGCATTTCTCAAAACAATTAGTACAAACTGCAAAACCTAGTGGATAACATGCAAAACATGCCACTTGCTCAAAATGGAGAGCTCATTCCTTAAAAGCAAGTATTCATGTCAATGAAAGTGTCAGTGTCATAAACATGAAAAGTCCTAACACCATTGTTTATGAACAAGATAGTCAAATGGCTTTGTCATGTTTTCATTATGAAAGTTTACTCTGAATCCACCAGAGGCTTCTGTGTACGCTTTTTCAGATCTCAAATTTCTCTTGCGAGTGCAATTTGCACCCACTGTTCTCAAGTAAATCCACTAGAGGCCGCTGTCCACTGACTGACTGACTGACTGACCGACCAACAGATAACCTCACCCACCTCCTTCCCTAAACCCCAACCGATAGTGTTTTAAAAAGTACAGATTGACCTGGAACCGTTCTTCACCATACTTGAACCCCATTTTCGCAGTCAACTTCTCGTTGCGTCTCAAGTTCGCTGACAAAGACTGCGAGCCACTGGACAAATTGTTAACAGCGGGAAAGCTGTCCATAGGGAGGTAAGCGGTCAGCTGGTAGCGCGAAAAGGAACGGTGTCATATCGCCCTGTAGCGTTCGTTTTAATGACGAAATGCAGCCGTACTGGCTGCATCATTCGCAATCTCCAGAAATGTATATGGCTACATTTTCAGGATGAGCCTATGTTGCACACTTTTTAGAGATTACTTGATGTAATTTGTTAAAACTGTTTAATTTAATATTTTTTTAATAAAAGAAAAAGTAAAAAGTTTGTTTAAGAGACGAAAAATACACTATGCTTGATTCTGTTGTTTAACTTTATATATATTTAATCTGCTTCATGTCCCTAAAATCATTTGAGTGTGTTTTAACAATTATACTGTAATCATTCACTGATGCTTTGGTTTAACTTTTTTTAGAATAGCTTCACAGCGGTGAGTGTCTTGCAGGTCTGGGGGTTGAATATATTTGTGATTTCATCTGTATACCTGTCTTGTTTGTGTAACCGTGTGAAAGGAGGCTGTGAATTAAGTGACACGTGAAGGTGAAAATGAAAGGTGAGAGCGCATGTTGGGTTTACATCTATCAAAACAGCCTGTGCTCCTCTGATTCTAATGCTGCTGGTATTTTAAAAACAACTTGGTGAAATTTGTGGCTGGTTCGGCTTTTTAGCATGTCTTTTTCCTTAAATATGTTTCAGATTTGAAACAGGGCTCACAGCTGTTTTTCTTTGAATTATTCAGTATTGTTTAATCGTGTTGGAAATACTCAAGGGGTAGAGATTTTGGAGGGTTTTTTTGTTTGTTTTAATGGATTGCTGTATGCAGATTGCCAGACAGCACAGATGTTGACAGCTCGCTGACTCTGTGCTGGTCATTAATAATTGTGATTGAGAGCAGGGTTGTGTAAGAAGCTCCTGATGTCAGCTTAAATTACAGTCAAAAAGAGGGCTTTAACATGCAGGAAAACAACTCATGCTGTGACTTATTCAGGGAAAATATGGTAAATTAAATTTGTTTTAAACAATTTTTTTCTCTTGTGTATTTGGAATTTTTGAGTTTAGTATTAGATCTTACATCTCATATTTTTAAGAAAAATGTTCTGGTATATAAAAAGAATTTTATTTATAGAATTATATATATATATCATTAAACACTTTTAGAAATAGAAAGATATTGTTTTTAAATTCAAGTGAAATATAGCAACAAAATTTCAACAAAAATGATTTTTCTTGATTATTCCTTATTATAATTTATTTAATATTTCCCCTGACATATAACTTTGGGTGCACTAATTTTGGACCATTATAAATTAGTTTTTTTGTTAGATTAGCTTTAGATTGGCTTTAGTACTGACTAATCTATAAGCACACACATATAATTGTAAAATATCCCATAAGAATGGTAATTTAAAAGATAGATTTGTGAGGGGTGTACTCATGCTGAGTGCTGTTAGTTTTATATTTATTTATTAAAAAAACATTTCATGTCATTTTTTTTACTAATTGTGAATCATGACCAAATTTTGCAATTAGTAAAAAAAAAAAAAAGAAAAAGATTAGTTTAGACATTTTTGCAATTCTAAATAGTTTTTTCTCTTACAATTCTGACTTTATACACTCACTGGCCACTTTATAAGGTACACCTGTCTAACTGCTTGTTAGCGCAAATTTCTAATCAGCCAATCACATGGCAGCAACTCAATGCACTTAGGCATGTAGACATGGTCAAGACAATCTGCTGCAGTTCAAACTGAGCATCCGAATGGGGAAGAAAGGCGATTTAAGTGACTTTGAATATGGCATGGTTATTGGTGCCAGACGGGCTGGTCTGAGTATTTCAGAAACTGCTGATCTACTGGGATTTTCACACACAACCATATCTAGGGTTTACAGAGAATGGTCCGAAAAAGAAAAAATATTCAGTGAGCGGCAGTTCTGTGGGCGCAAATGCCTTGTTGATGCCAGAGGTCAGAGGAGAATGGCCAGACTGGTTCAAGCAACAGTAACTTAAATAACCACTTGTTACAACCGAGGTATGCAGAAGAGCATCTCTGAATGCAGAACACATTGAACCTTGAGGCGGATGGCCTACAGCAGCAGAAGACCACACCGGGTGCCACCTCTGTCAGCTAAGAACACGAAACTAAGGCTACAATTTGCACAGGCTCACCAAAATTGGACAATAGAAGACTGGAAAAATGTTGCCTGGTCGGATGAGTCTCAATTTCTGCTTTGATATTCGGATGGTAGGGTCAGAATTTGGCATCCATCCTGCGTTGATTCGCATAATGGATGTACAGTTGACAAATCTGCAGCAACTGCTTGATGCTATCATGTCAATATGGACCAAAATCTCTGAGGGATATTTCCAGTACCTTATTGAATTTATGCCACAAAGGATTTAGGCAGTTCTGAAGGCAAAGGGGTTCCAAAGGGGTACTAGTAAGCTGTACCTAATAAAGTGGCCAGTAAGTGTACTTCATAATTCTGACTTTATATCTTGCAATTCTAACATTTGTCCACAAAATTTGGATCTTTGGATCTTAGTACTTCATTACTTTATTTCTCATAGTTGTGAATTACAAGATTTATTGCAATCCTGGCTCTGTTTCTGTAATTCAGACTTTTCATCCATTCTAAATGCTATCTACATCTTACATTTTTTTTATCGAATGCAAGATAAATGATAAGATCACTAATGATCTCCTTATGGCAGCTGATTCTGGATCCATCACTATTCTCATCCTACTGGATCTGAGTGCAGCCTTCGATACAATATCTCACTCCATCCTTCTCAACAGATTATCTTCCATCAGTATCACTCACACCCCCCTTGACTGGTTTCACTCATATCTTTCTGGCCGCACTCAGTTCATTCAACTCAAAAACTTCAGGTCACAATCCTCCCCAGTTACCACAGGTGTTCCCCAGGGCTCTGTCCTGGGGCCCCTTCTCTTCCTAATCTATCTCCTTCCACTTGGCAACATTTTTTGTAAATTCAATATACACTTCCACTGCTATGCGGATGACACCCAGCTCTACCTCTCTAGCAAGCCCAACTCCCCACTCCCCCTTTTCACTCTCAATAACTGCCTTTTTAAAATAAAATGCTGGTTCACTTCAAATTTCCTAAAACTTAACAGTGATAAAACTGAAATTCTTCTTGTTGGCACCAAATCTACACTTTCTAAATCTGACTTCATCTCACTTACTATAGATGGCACTTCAGTCTCCCCCTCTCCTCAGGTTAAGAGTTTGGGTGTCATCCTTGACAGCTCACTCTCTTTCCAGTCTCATATTAATAATATTACCAAGTCTGCATATTTTCATCTTCGTAATATAAACCGTCTCCGCTCCTCTCTCACCGCTCACTCCACCTCTATTCTCGTACACAGCCTTGTCACTTCATGCATTGATTACTGCAATTCTCTCCTTTACGGTCTTCCGCAGAAATCCCACCATAAGCTTCAACTGGTCCAGAACTCAGCTGCCCGCATCATCACCAAAACTCCTTCTTTTCACCATATCACCCCCATTTTACAAGATCTGCACTGGCTTCCAATCAAACCCAGAGTAGAATATAAAATCCTCCTGCATACATTCAAGGCCATCTATAACCTCTCACCTTCTTATTTGTCTGATCTTCTCCATATTACCACTCATTCCCGCTCTCTTAGATCCTCCTCCTTCATTCACCTCTTTGTTCCCTCTGCCCGTCTCAGCACAATGGGGAGCAGAGCTTTCAGTCGCTCTGCTCCCAAACTCTGGAATTCTCTTCCTCCTGACATCTGCAACATTGACTCTCTCCCTCTGTTTAAATCCAGACTTAAAACTCATCTGTTCAAAATAACTTACTCTTTATAACTGCATACCACACTCTGTATCATGTCTTTGTTTTTTATCATCTTCTCTATTTTTATACTATTGGTTTATTTTTAATTATTGAATTGTGTATATGATGTTGTACAGTGACCTTGGGTTTCTTGAAAGGCGCTTTAAATAAAATGTATTATTATTATTATTATTATAAAAACTTTAAATTGTGAAATGAAAGGAGAATTCTGAGTTCATATCCAAAAAAATTCTGAATCAAAATGTAATTGTGACTTTTTTGTTTGTTCTGTGTTGGAAACAAGCTTCTATCAGCACCAAAAACAAACAGATTATTACATCGTTGACCCTTGTTAATTTTTCAAACCTAAGATCAAAACTTGATTTTCATACCTCAGAAATCAATTACTCCCTTCAAATCCACTGGGGGGAAAGTTACCTTCAAGTTATTTTCAAAAATATCCAATTTTGCAATCTCATTTGCCATCCTTTGAAAGAATTATATATAAATGACTTTTTGTAATGACATTGAGAGCAGACAGACGGCCTCACAGGAGCATTTTATACTTCCCACACCTAAAATTGTCTCTCTGAGCAAATATCAGTGCAGTAAAGTCTGTGTCAGCGAGGAGGACGTCACTGCTTTTAT
This sequence comes from Danio tinwini, assembly GCA_903798205.1. Classification (NCBI taxonomy): domain Eukaryota; kingdom Metazoa; phylum Chordata; class Actinopteri; order Cypriniformes; family Danionidae; genus Danio; species Danio tinwini. Next base: position 4,564,033 of record CAIGQZ010001345.1, read on the forward strand.
CCTTCAAAGCTCCAGCGGCTTCATTGTATCACAAACTGCTTTGAATCTTTAATAGCCTCATTTACTGGACCTCAAAGAGCTCAACGAGCAAAGCTACAGCAAGCCATGTGTGTTTTTTTTCATAACGCTTTTGCTGAAGAACTCACAATGAATATGAATACCTTTGTGCTTAACACTGGAGGTCGGAAGTGGTAAAGGACATGGTAGAAAACTTGGAAAATATGTATATGGGTTGTTGACATGAAGCACGAGGAAAGGTGATGGTATCCTGCTGTGTGAGATTGTTACACACTCCAACTGTTATAATAGCTTGTTTTTATTCTGTTCTAATTATTATGCAAGGTGCTTATGTGAGCTTGTGTTAATCGAGCGACTGCATGGAATATTTATGAGAATATATTTTACAATTTAACCTGAAATAATAAAGGGGAAATGAAAGGGAACATTTTCACATGTGCATTTGCTTATGTATGGATATTATCTAAACCAGTGGCTCTCAAACTTTTTTCCCCCCAAGTACCAACTCAGAAAAAAATTGTCTCTCCAAGTAACCACCATAATGACCAGTATTAAAGAGTCCCTATTATGGGTTTTTGAAAATGACCTTCCATGTAGTGTGTATCACAGCTCTTAGTGAAGTGAAATATCCAGCTAAAGCTTAAATCTGAAAGTGGACAGTTTTTAAAACTATTGATTCATCTATAAAAGAGTCGACTCATAGTGGTTTAAATGAATCGTCTTCATAACGAGTCTTCAGCCGTTTCGGCGTGGCGTCATCGCGAAACATAATGGTTGCGCGCGCAGACCCGGCAAAATTCAAACCTGCGGCCCCGCCCACTAATACAGCAGCAAGACGCTCATGAAGACGCTGTGTAAACCTGGATATTGTTGGAATTGTGAGGAAAGGAGTCGTTCAGAAATCTGCACGTTTACAATGGGCGATCTATCACTACACAGCTGATGCATTAGTTTCTGCCTGACACCAGGGGTGCAGGCAAAATAAGGACAAAAAAATAGGTACACCGGTAGGCTGCTGAACGCTGGGCTTCGAGCTGTTGAGCAGCACTGAAAAGGCTTGCGAATGAAGAGCGGGAGCCCGCAGGGATAGCTTGTCAGAGGACAGAGGATTCTACAACCTCCCGGCTGGGGATGTGATCGTTTAGAAAAGCAGAGTAAAGGTAAGCACTTAAAACATATAGCAGTTCAAGGACGAGGTGCCACAGCAATGATTCCAAATAGAAATGATCTACATGTTTTATTACTAGTAACCGCGTGTACTGTATCAGGTAAACTTTTTATATTCTCATATTGCGTCTAATGCAACGTTGTAAACGTGACGCGTGCTGCTTTGTTTACAGATTTAAATGCTTCCGTGAGCTCGTTCCACTGCCGTTTGTCGTTGCTATGGCCACCGTTAGCTGATCTTGCACATGTGCAGTGGTCAAGGTTCAGAATAGTTTAGCTTTGCTGCTGTGTGGATTAAAACTGAATGTATGTCATGCATATGCTAGTGTTTAACTGCACTGCTTTCGGCGCTGAGGTGTCTGAATAACACTGTTGAGAAGCGGGTACTGTTTACTGTGGTGTTAGTAAGTTTACTTTGAAGCATGTTTCGAGCGTCCGCTGCGATCCAATGTTGGCGATCCGCGGCCGCGGGTTTGATAAACTATGCTGGCCATATTACTGTCTCGCGCTGAACGCTGTCGACCAATGGCAACAGGCTGTCATCGGTCCAATCAGTGCAGATTAGCTTCGTGCTAAGCAGGGGTTTGGGAACAAATGAATCGCTGAACGATTCATATGGGAGTCGCTGGGATAATTAGGTAAAAATAAATGCATATTATAAGACCATGAATGTGTTTTTTGACCTTGCATACATATCAGTATGTTGTTAGAGACCCATAAAACCGAAATTTGACCCTTTTCAATGTGTAATAGGGGCTCTTTAAAATTCAGTAGCGTAGTAGGCCTAATTAAGCTGCTACAGCAGTTCAAAAATGTGGCAGATTAATTCTTATTTTTATGAATATTTATTATTGTCAGCCACTTTAAACATTATAAATAGTTTGAACATTAACACTGTACTGTGCTTACAGTTAAAAGTAAATCAAACGTCAACCTTTAAATTAAAATGTGCTTTTAAAAGTTAATTAAAAATGGCACTGTTCTTAAAAAGTAAAAAGAAAACTGCTGTACTTAAACATAAAGTATTATCATATAGTAGCCTATTCATCAAAACCTGGAAATGTTGCTTGGACCTTATAAATATAAGCTATATGTCATCATATTTATATAAAAACTCTTTTTGATAATTTTTGAAATGTATGATGCATGTATATATGACTTATTTGTATGTCTTTGAAATCTAAACATTAACTTGTATTTTAGATATATGAATTGGATTTACCAATTTAAATTAGAAATTAGATTTGCTTACTGCACATTAGAATAGGCTTTGTGTGTCAGAAAAGCAAGTGATTAAACTATACCTGTCAACATTGGGATATAAAAATATGGGATACGCCCTCAACAACTGTTACAAATTTGGGGAGGAAATTAGCTTCAAATGATAGAATACATAACAAACATTAGAGAATTGAAAATAAAATAAAAGGTTTAGCCTATTAAAATCAATTTACTCACCATATTGGTGTTATTGTACGCGTCAAAGGGTTAAAAGTGTGTTCATTTTTTTACTGTAATTATTCCTCCCTGCACCACTAGAAGGAAGCCTGCGTACCACTAGTGCTACACGTACCACAGTTTGAGAACCACTGATCTAAACCATTGTTATTGATTAAAAATGTCCATATTATGTGTCATAATATGTATCAAGTAACTATATGAAGGAAGATGTGCTTGCTTGATTTTAATTGCATATTCAGGTCTCAAAATGTCACACAGATGTACAGTAATAGATATGTGTCATTGTTTTAGAATGAAGCAAAAAGTGTCACATTGCACCAGTGTGAATATTGCTTTATGTAATTTAGTAAGCAAGAAATATTAATTTTGTGTAATTAGCATTTTCATTCATTCATTCTTTTTCTTTTTGGCTTAGTTCCTTTGGCTTTTATCCAGGGTCTCCACAGTGGAATGAACCGTCAAATTATCGAGCACAATTTTTTTACGCAGCGGATGCCCTTCCAGCCGCAACCCATCACTGGGAAACATCCACACGCTCTCATACACTACAGACAATTTAGCCTACCCAATTCACCTGTACCACATGTCTTTGGACTGGGGAAACCGGAGCACCCAGAGAAAACCCACACGAACACAGGGAGAACATGCAAACTCCACACAGAAACGCCAACTGACCCAGCTGAGGCTCGAACCAGCGGCCTTCTTGCTGTGAGGTGACAGCACTACCTACTGTGCCACTGTGTCACCGTAATTAGCATTTTATAAACAATATTTCATTTACTATGCCAGTAAAAATATGAAAAAAAACAAAGCATTTCTTCTAAATGAATCAGGGTTTTGAATGAGGCAGTTGAATAATATTGTACATAATGAATAATATAATATAACAACTTTCAAAAAGTTTAAATTATGATTTGCAGATTTACAGTGGCTGCATACAAGTTTGCATATAAGAACAGAATGTAAAAATAAATCCTAAAACAGCAAGTAAAACTACTGCATTTCATCTTTAAAGCGAACGCTACGGACCGGTATGACGGCATCCCTTTTCACGCTTACCAGCTGACTGCTTATCTCCGTATGGACGGCTTTCCCGCTGCTACCAGTTTGTCCAGTTAGCTCGCCATTTACGACAATATACTTGAGACGCAGAGAGATGACCACAACGATGGGGTTCGAGTGTAGTGAAGAATGGTTCCAGAAAGCAGGTAAGACAAACATAGAATCCAAAAAATAAACAAACAAGTAAATAACAGGGTGAGAATGTGGTAAAACGTCGTAAAAATCAGGCGAGTGCTTTTTTTTCTGGATTGCTTTTTAAATTTGTCGGTTGGGTTTAGGGAAGTGGGGGGTCGGGTCAATCTGTGCTTTTTAAAACACTATTGGTTGGGTTTAGGGAAGGAGGAGGGTGGGTCAGTCAATCGGTCATCCATTCAGTCAATCAAACAGTCAGTGAACAGCGGCCTCTGGTGGATTTACATGAGAACAGCAGGCGTGAATGGCACTCACGAGAAAAATTTGAGATCTAAAAAAGTGCACACAGCAGCCTCTTGTGGATTCGCGAAAACATAAACTGCAAAAAAAAAAACATAGCTCCTGTGACGTATTAGGTGGTCTCCACAAATGTGTATAGAGGTACGTTTTCAGCATGAGCCTGGGTGGTCTGATGATCTGTCAAGTGAAGATTCTGAAGTGAGTATAATTTAGTATCCCATAAGGTCACAGTGGAAGTGTTATAAATGACAGTGTAATGACTCTGCTTACTTTTAATAACATAACTATTATACTCATTCAACAGTATATAGAACATACTTTTTAATGGTAGCAAATGGTCAACAGATGTATATTTCACTTTCATTAAAAAAGCTGAGCGCTAGTAGCAGCCTAGTCCTCTGTCATGCGAAAGTAACAATGAAAGGTTAGACGATATATTTTAATATATTATTTTGATATCTTTCTCCACAGCCTGTTCTAGGTTTGATGAAGGTTTGCCTTGCAAAAAAACAAAATGTGTTGTGATTGGTTAGCTATCTCAGTACATCGTCTCCGGCAAACAGCTATGGTGTTTCAGTAAGGCCACGTCCCTTGTCAATTGAGCAAGTTCCATCTGTGTCTGAGGAGGCTGGCTCTGAGCCAAAGAAAGACGAGTGCATTACTTGTCTAAGATCAAATCTCACCAACGTTTTCAGTGATATAAGCTTTGTGCCAATCATAGATCAACTAATACCATCACTGTTGTGAAAATTCTATGAGGTGAGACCAATTGTCATGCACTAAAACAATAAACTTTCTGATCTGAGAAGAAAATCAGGAAACACGCCGTTCAACTGTTTTATTTCAATGACCCTGAACCCCCCTTCCTCATCTTTACTTGACCTTCACCAGAGCAGACCACTCACGTTAAAATGTTCAAGTTTTTTAATATGGTGTATCTTGTAGCTCTATAATCATGTTTGGTATCATTTTAAATGCTTCTGTATGATTAGTAAAATGTTCTTAATTTCACTGTAATATTTCACAATTTCACTTGTAAACTCAAAAATGTTGTTGTTTTTTTTGCTTGTTCAAACTACTTATTGAAAATGAGCTGAATCAACACAATTCTTGAGATTTTATTGGCACAACCTAATATTTTTATGTTCAATCCCCATAAACAAACCGGTCTGTGGATGATGCAGTCAACTTGGGACTGCATTATATCCTAGAACATCTGGACAAACCAGTGAACTATGCAAGGATACTGTTTGTGGACTTCAGTTCTGCCTTTAACA
>CAIGQZ010001345.1:4569849-4580181 GCA_903798205.1 Danio tinwini
CCTTGTGTGTGTGAAGCACACTTGGCAATAAAACTGATTCTGATATGTTGATCTGGTTTTAGCCTTTGATAAAATCTTTGCCAGATGCTGCACCCCAGAGCAAATGGTTGACACCTTAAACTCACTACTAGGCAATGGTCTTTTTAAAGCTTTTGTTGTTTTGGATTTATGACTGTTAGTTCTGAGTTGAGTATTTAAGGGAAGGTGCGAGATAAGTCATTGGGATCTTGCCAGGATGCCCCGTTGCATTGTATGAGCTTTTGAGCTTTCACAAATCAGAGACCTATATGCTGCAACGTACTTTATACATTTATAACTCTATGATCTCTTATGACTCTATGATCTCAGATCTTTGAGTAATTGATGTTGTACATTTCTGAATTGGCTTTTTATTATTTTTTATTCTGTAATTGGCATGATACATTTTCATCTGGAATATAAAGTGTTGAGTTTTGATTAATTCTGAATTCACCTGAAATTCATTGTATCCAGTAGATTAAGTGGAGTCTGCGCTTTCATTATGTTTGTGACATAATTATATTTGATTTTTAAGACGCATTTAACTGTACGGAGCAGTGTGGCATGCACGACAGCATGAACATCTTTCAATTAATCACTGATATTAGCAAGTTGTATGGAAATGAATAAATTAACTACTCTTTTAGGATGAGTGAGCAGGAGGCAACCAGACTATTTGAGTATTAGTTAACCCTACATCCTCTGACTAACTTCAGAGTGTCAACATGACAATGTCCGTGAGAAGAAATGCAATCCCAGGGCATGGAACTCTAAGCAGCGTTAGATCTTTAATGAACATATAACTGAAGAGTATGGGATCAGATATAAATCAAAACTCTAAATTGACTCATAAATGATGAATGTGATTCCTTCTTACAATTATAAATACAGTCTAAATTTGACAGTCCTTAAAATTGGAGTCAGATTAAATTCGGAGCTGAAAAACAAATAAAAATAAATTCTATTAAATAACAGAATTCTTTTCAGAAGCACTAGAAAAGGCTTACATGCATTTAACCTTCGACCATGCTGTTAATTTTGTCATTGGGCTAATAGATGGACTTTTATTCTTTTGTTTTTCCAAATTTCTATAGGCAAGATCTGAGCTGCTGCTGTGATATCATTGAACCTACAAAAACAAAGCTTCTATTCCAAAGGAACAGTTTATTGTAGTTCTTGAGAAGAGATTTATTGAAAATTACCTACCTTTGGAGCTACCTTTGAGATTTGCAACCTTTTAGACCTTTTTTATGCTCAAACATACACTGGCTAACATTCAAAAAGTGCAAGAGCATAATAGGACCCATTTAAATGTTTATACATCAGTGATTTGGAGCCAAAACATCATGAATATTTAATATCTTCATATGTATTTACTTTACTTAAAAAAGACATGCTGTACAGGTGAATTGGGTTGGCTAAATTGTCCATAGTGTATGAGTGTGAATGAGTGTATGTGGATGTTTGCAAGAGATGGGTTGCAGCTGGAAGGGCATCCGCTGCGTAAAATCGTACTGAATAAGTTGACTGTTCATTCCGCTGTGGCGACCCCAGATTAATAAAGGGACTAAGCCGAAAAGAAAATAAATGAATGAATGAATTTCAAACTGAGCATCCAATTTTCAAAAAAGAAAATGACGTTTGCTGTTTGTTCAAACTTATAAAATAATAAGCGGAAACAACACACTTCTTGAGGGTTTTCTTGGACAACTTAACTGTTTTATGTTCAATCCACTTAAATTTGTAAAAACTAAGTTAACTTAATACCTTGAAGTTGTTCTAACACAAATCGATTGTGTGTAACCCAGCATTTCTTACGTTGAATGTAATCTCATGAAAATGTAAAACTTTTTGATTTAGTGACAAAATTGTATCCATTTGTATAATCTTATTTATTAATTTTAGTAAAATGTGAGGTTTGGAGGAACACCTCCCTTTAAAAATCATATGCTTTCCAATGAATTAAATCGTATGAATTTGTACAAATTTGCCACTTTTCAGACAATGCGTAAAATCAAAATAGGCTCATTCTAAAAACTTAGCCCTATATATATTATATAGGGCTGCATTTCGTCTTTAAAACAAACACTACGAGGCGGTATGATGCCATTCCTTTTTACCAGTTTGTCCGGTAGCTCAACACGTACGTTGGTGGATTGGAGAATTTGAGATGCAGAGCAGAGTTGACCGTGACAATAGGGTTCGAGTTCAGCGAAAAACGGTTAAAAAAATCAGGTAAGACAAAAGCCAAAAAATAAAATAAACAAGAAAATAACAGGGTGAGAATGTGGTCAAATCTGAACGGCATGGGTCAATTTGTGTTTTTTAAAACACCATTACTTGGGTTTAGGGAAGGAGGAGGGAGGGGGGATCGGTCGGTTGGTCAGTCAGTCAACAGCAGCCTCTGGTGGATTTACGTGAGAACAACAGGCGCGAATGGCACTGGCTAGAGAAATTTGAGATCTGAAAAAGTGTACACAGGGGCCTCTGGCGGATTTGCGAAAACAAAAACGCTGGGACGTATTTTGCACTCTCCAGAAAAGTATGGTACATTTCCAGATTGCATAAAAGAGTTCAGTTTGCTCATGAGATTAGGTTGAAGCATCATGATGGGGAAAATCTGATTAAGTGACTGAATTACACTGAAAAAAAAAAATTGCAAACAATTTATATGGATTAAATTTAAACAAACAAATTGAATTTATTAATTCATTCATTCATTTTCTTTTCAGCTTAGTTCCTTTATTAATCTGGGGTCACCACAGTGGAATGAACCGGCAACTTATCTAGCATATGTTTTATATATGCGGATCTGGATGCCCTTCCAGCTGCAACCCATCACTGGGAAACATCCATACACACTCATTCACACATACACTATGGACAATTTAGCTTACCCTATACACCTACACTCAAAAACAATGTATTAAACTATGTCAAACTACATATTTAAAATGAGCAGAAACAACACAATTCTTAAGATTTCATTGGGACAACTTAATTTTTTTATGTTCAATCCACATAAATTTGTTAAAAGTGTTAATTTAACTTTTGTGTTGGGTCAAAATTAATCAATTATGTGTAACCCAGCATTTTTTTACAGTGTATACTGTATTTTTTTGGACTTGGGAAAACCCACGCGAACACGGGGAGAACATGCAAACTCCACACAGAAACACCAACTGACTTAGCCAGGGCTCGAACCAGCTACCTTCTTGCTGTGAGGCAATTGTGCTACCCACTGCACCACTGTGCTGCCCTGACTTTAGTAATGTTCAACTTAATTTGTTAGTTTAAATTCAACCCAAAATAATTGTTTACAACCACTTAACTTAAAAAAAGTATTAAATCTCAGGAATCATCTTTAAATCTTTTTTTTTTTCAATGCAGATCAGCTCATTTCTTTCCATTCATGTTTCTTAAAAGGTAATACCCCGACTATTAATCTTTTCTAAAACACAAAAGTAATTTCCCATTTGGCACAAACCATGAATAAAAGTCCTCTCCATCAAAAGCCAGGAGAAAATACTGATATTTGCGTATGATTTGTGCGTATTTATTTCCCCGCTCTGATATTCTGGAGTCAACTGTTTGAAATTCCACTAAAGCTGCGCTGAAGGTGAGGGCTAGAGTTCATCCTCTGGTGTCCCATGCGGAGGACTGTAAATGCAGTGATCTGTATTCACTCAGCCTGGAGTTACAGGCTCTTTTCTGCATGCCGACAGCAACTCCCAGCCTCTTATGTTCCCTGCTTAAAATGCTGGAGTTACATATTCAGAGCGAGTGTGTGCTGTGGCCCTCAGCTGCTCCGAGCAGAGACGACTATTTCTGAATGTAAACGACAGGTAAATGTCCCAGTGGGTGTCAGAAATGTTCACAGTGTCCTTCAGCTAGGACTGTCAGCCTCTATATTTTTTCCCAAATCCCACAGAATGGTCTTAATAGGTCTTGTAGCTTTTAATGAGGTTATATTTGAACAAGGGGAAAATAAATTTGATTCAGAATATTTAAATGTCATGGTATTTTATATGTGCATGCACCAGCATATTTCAATCAGGCTTCATTAACTTCAGTAATAAATCCACAACTTTTGTATGTGTATCGCTGCGGCCAAAGTTATGGTCTATTAGTTTTTCATTAAACATGTAAATTTTCAGAACACTTCAGTTAAGCCTTGATGACTCAATTTGTCAAAATATTACTGAAGCTCAAAAATAATAATAAAAACAGCATCTTTAAGCAATCAACAGAACGTTGGACAAGAATATGTAAACAGGACTGTTTCTCTGCATCTTCTCACTCTGTATGTTCACGTTTAAAGGGATAGTTTGTGCAAAAAATATAGTTTGCTGTTGATTTTCTCACCTTCAGGCAATCAGAGATGAAGGTGAACAATAAATTACAACATTTGTGAAGCTTTTCAGCTGAGAATGTTGTATTAAAAACATACAGGCTAAACAAAATGACCCATTGCTTCTGATGATGCATTGAGGTCTTATTAAGTGAAACAATCAAAGAAAATGAACATAGTTTACAACATTGTTACAGCCTTATCAAATTTGCTAGTGTTTCATCAGGAGCCATGAGCAGTGTTGGGTAAACTTACATTTAAGTGAAGCTTATTTTTAAACTAATTTCGAGAGGATCATGTGCTTATGATTGTCCACGGTTGTTCCTCATTAGCTAACACATGATTCACCAATCGAACGATTCCTAACTCGCTATAAATAACCAGAGTTTCTTATCTCAGTATCTTTGTCTTGAAGAAATACCCCCTCCCACCCCTACTTTCCTCCTTTGTAGATTGGGTGACACAGCAGCCTAGTGACTAGCACTAGCTACGTTTCCATCCACCAATTTTTATGTGCATTTATGCGCATATAAAATGGTTGATGGAAACACCAAGATGCGCATCCCTTTTGAAAATGCGCATAAAAACATATGCGAATAGGATGATAGGATCCTATTGAAGTGAATAGGATAAACTTTTTATACGATAACAAAAAGATGCGCATAAACTACGATGGAAACACTCTTACTGCACAAATTCTGGTATGCGCATTAAAAAGGGTCATGTGATTTGTTATAAGAGATAAGAGATCACGTGGTAATAAAAATGTGTGAATGGACAAACCAGCCACATTGTAAAACATCTGAAATGTTGTTTTAGTCATTCTAATATGCCTTAACCATCTCAGTATTAGTGTATTATATTATTAATGACCTACAGAATAGTCAAGAGTGTCTGTGCTCCACGGCTCACAGCTTCAAACACCACCATGCGTTCATGTCTGCATCGTCTTCTGAGACGCAAAACATTTATAAAATAAAGGAAAGATTGACAGCTTCTTCTACTGCAAAAAATTCCATTTTTACTTTTGATATCTGATTGAATCTGGAAGTGACGATTTTGTTCGATTTGACTCGTTGGATGGTATCGCTGCTTTATTTGCACGTCTTTTATGCAATAATCCAGTTTTGCGCATAAAGTTAATTCACATTTCTGGATGGAGACATATACTGTTGCCTCACAGCAAGAATGTCACTGGTTAAAGTCCCTACTGAACCAGTCAACATTTCTGTGTGAAGTTTGCTAGTTCTCGTCCCATGATTGCATGGGTTTCCCCTGGGTTCTACGGTTTCCTCCCACAATCCAAAACTTGCAATCTAAGTAAATTAAACACATTAAATTGGCATCATAGTGAAGCTCTTAGTAAGCCGTATATCTCTCTTAAGCCATCCTATATCTGTCATTAGCCAGAAAGAAGTCAGGGGAGTTCATCAAGATCTACCTGAGCTGCCAAACAAACTTATTACCAACCATCAGCTAAGTGTGCACTCTTGAAAAGTGATTTATTACAATCTTAAAGCTATCTTAATCGTTTTTTTTTTTATTTAGCAGAAATAACAACACACCTTTTAACATTATTTTCATAAAGTAACTTTTTTAAGTGACTTAAGATTGTAATATATTACTTTTAAAGTACCTTTAACTCCGGCCATAAGTATTCCTTTTGTTTTGCCTGTATATGTTTTTTTACTCTCAAAGTGCAGGTAGGTTTAGACTTGCAGGTCCCACTTTATATTAGGTGGCCATAACTAATATGTACTTACACTGAAATTAATCATTTGTTACCATGTACTTATTTTCTAAATATGTTTTACATTGTAATTATGATTGGTTAAATACCTGCATGTAATTACATCTGTAATTACATTTGTAATTACACCGATGACCGATCCCTTACACCTTAACCCACCCTTAAACCTACCCATCCCATCAAATCTGTCCTTGATCTTTGCTCTTACATCAGGTGTACTGCAATTATGAACAGAGTATGTACATTGCAGTCAATTCAAATGTTTTCACTGGATTGAATGGGCATTATCACTGGTTAACAGCTGATAAATATGGGCCAGTAGAGGCCTTCTGCGCCTACTGGTAAGCTCAGAAGGCTGTTATCATCCATCCACATGGTTAATCAGCTATAGAGAATTATTTATATTATTTATTAAATTTCCCATTAAATGTATTTTATTAACGTCTACCCCTACCCCAACCCTAAACTCAACTGTTACAGTAATATAAAAACAGATCTGAATCTGGAGTCTTCTCTATTAATATAGCTGATTAACCATGTGGATGGATGATAACAGCCTTCTGAGCCTACTAGTAGGCGCAAAGGCCCCTATTGGCCCATATCTATCCCCTGATAACGGCCATTCAATTGAGTGATAACATTCAAAGCGGGTGCACATTGCATAGTAGTTAAGGCCACCTAATATAAAGTGGGACTGACTTGCATTTTATGAATTACTAATAACAGCCAAAAATATTCTTTAATGCTCTACAGAAGAAGAAAAAAATCAGCTATATAATGCCCAGAGGCAAAGTAATATCAAAATTAAATTTTGCTGTGAATTATCCCTTTGAAAGATTGTTTATTGCTAATTAAACAGTTTATGGTAATTCTCACCTCTTTTGAATTAATTTTATTTATGTAAAACATTTCTTTCATTTACTATTTTTTACAACTTTCCAGAAATCATGCTCAAAGACTTATTTGGTTTTAGTGTCACACCATAATTCATTTAGAACCCGCTCAGTCATATATAATGTTCCAGAATCATCTCCAGATCTGCAGTTGAGCAGGATCAGTCATTCCTCTGCATTTTGTGTCTGTAATAAAGTTGCTTGAAGAGGATCAATCCCTTTCTGAAAATCCACATGAACAGGCAGCCAGTTTCACTAGTAATGTTCTTCCGGAAACATAGTAACATCCAAGAGTATTACAGATAATTTCAGGCAAGGTAAAGCTGGTTTGAGTGCACTCCACACAAAGGGATACGAGTTTAATTATCCACTGAGAGGAAACAAATATTTGACAGCTGTCAAACAAAAACAGAAGTAAGAAAGAGCCAGGAGTGTTCAACGCCCAGAAAGACTTTCTTAAAGAGTCTGGTGTCCGTGTTACTCAGAGACAGATGGATTTATGAGCCGAGGATTCCATTTCAAGTCTTTAGACACATGGCTGTTGGGTCAGAGTTGGGAAAACTTATTTCAGCTTGTCCTCTTGGATGTTTCCCTGAAAATGTACAGTAAATAAAAGATGGATGAGTAATATGCAAATAATCTGACAATGATTATAGTAACATATCAGACAGACGTTATTTGCAATGTGACTGGAATGAGAATTTTTTATTCGTTCACAAATTTACTTTAGTGCCGTTGCCTTTGAAATCCTTGGTTTGTTTGTTTTTTTACAGCCATTTTATGTCTTCACTGAATTACCAAGTCAAACAGTCAAAAAGAAGGAATGAAATCAAAAACCTTCATTCAAAGTTCCTCCATTTTGAGCTTTGCAGTGATTCTACCTCTGCTACAAGGATGTGTATGGGTGGGTATTCTGGAAAAAATAATATAGGAAAAAAAAATCAAATGTTTTCTTTTTATTCTCAATCCCACCAGAAGGTGCTTTACCATCCAAGTGGTATTTACCATCCATGTTTATAGCTACCTGAAGTGATTATCTGTACTTGCTACTTATATCTAAAGGAACAGTTCACCAAAAAGAAAAATTTAGTAACAAACTCACCTTCATCTTGAATGGATTAGTTCACCCAAAAATTAAAATTACTCATCTTTCTCATTAATTACTTAGAAACACAAATTAAGATATTAAAGATTAAATCAGAGAGCTCCCTTATCCTCTATATTCAGCAACAGTCATAAAAATAAACCAAAAACATTGTTAAAACATTCCATGTAACTCAGTAAGTATCTTTTCTTGTTCATTAGGTCAGGGTGAGCATTTAGTACAACGTATTGCCACTAAAGTCAGCAGTGCAATATGCAAGTGTCGTATTTTCTATAATAAACATGCACACTGACCTCATACAGATGACAATAGCCATCAACATTTTTTTTCTGTGTATTTTGTACTTTGTTGTATAAATAATAATGGGAAAAAAAGTTGTTCTTGGAGCTTCGTATGATTACAGTTTATTCACTGAAGTCACATGACATGTTTTGACAATGTTTTTGGCTCTTTTTCTGGACTTTGAACATGTCTGTACCATTGCTGTCTATGGAGGGTTGGAGAGCTTTTGCATTCCATCTAATATATATCATCATTTGTGTTCTGAAGATGAACAAAGGGGTTTGAAATGACATGAGGGTGAGTAATTGATAACAGATCTTCAGTTTTTGAATGAATTAAGCCTTTATGTTTTGGTGTGTAAATTAACAGCAAATTTAAGTTTACCGTATGTGGAATTATTCCTCTGAAAATAAATGATTATTATTCAGTGAGACAATTTCTGACCAAATTTCTGCTGTGTCCATAAATATTGGATTTGTTGTGAGCTGCAACAGTGTGTATTTCTTGCATTTTTATGTTTTTATCCATTATGTCCAGCACTCCCACCTGCAGCCATTCAGGTGAAGGAGGCTTGTTTACTTTATTCACTTCTTCACTAATAAATTATTCCAGTAAATAAGGCACAAACATATGTGTTATTAAATAACCGGAGCATATAGTGTATGTGTTACACAAGGAAGTCTCACCCTGGTGGTTTTGATCTTGTTTCCGGAGTAGCACATCCAGCCGGAGTTGTCTGGTAGAGTCTTACACTCTTCTCCCTCCAGACACGGCTCCATCTCACACCACCACTTCCCAATCACGATGGAGGCTGCAAGCAGATCATTATCAGGTTAGACTCGCTCTCACATCTGACTCAAAACAGGGCGGAGTTTCATCATCTACCGGGATTATCAAAATCTGTCTGTCTGTCTGTCTGTCTGTCTGATCAATGAATACTAAACTGTTGACTAATTCTTGGCCATCTGACAAACAGATTTAAGAATTTAGGCTTTGAGTGACTTAAGTACAGTCTAAATTCAGTTATTCAGTTTAATTTATTTCATTTATACATTCATTTTCGGCTTAGTCCCTTAATTAATCTGGGGTCGCCACAACGGAATGTACAGCCAACTTATCCAGCATATGTTTTATGCAGCGGATACCCTTCCAGCTGCAACCCATCTCTGGGAAACATCCATACACACTCATTCACACAATTACACTTACAGACAATTTAGCCTACCCAATTCACCTGTACCGCATGTCTTTGGACTTGTGGGGGAAACCGGAGCACCCGGAGGAAACCCACGCGAACACAGGGAAAACATGCAAACCTCACACAGAAACAACAACTGACCCAGCTGAGGCTCCAACCAGAGAACTTCTTGCTGTGAGGCGACAGCACTACCTTCTGCGCCACTGTATCGCCTTAATTTATTTCAATCCAATAAAAAAAAAACTGCTTTGTTACACTCTTATCACTCTAAACTTTACTTCGAACTTAATCTTTTATGTATTGTAACTTATTATTTGTTGATAAATGTCTCAGTGTTTTGTTTGTCATACAATGGAGATCCATTTAAAAATATTAGGCAGCTATAAACAAAAATCATAATGTATGTGTGTTATATTTCTATTTATTGTTACTCATTTTTACAGGTTAAACACTTACATTTTGTTTCAATTTAGGGAGAGTTTTTAAATAAAGAGCTGTACATATAATTCAGAATTATGGTCCATTTCAGTTAATTTCTTAAATACACTGTTAACATTCATTTTTGCAAATTACACAGTACTTAACTGTTATATGAACTGTAGAACAGTTATGCAGTATGTAGCTGTATTACTGTATATTTTACAGTAAATATATACAATCCTGTAAATACATGGAGCAAGATAAATGACGCTGTGAATGCTGTAATTGATTTACAGTAAGTTACTGGCAAACTGC
>CAIGQZ010001345.1:4601766-4612182 GCA_903798205.1 Danio tinwini
TGTGTGTGTGTGTGTGTGTGTGTGTGTGTGTGTGTGTGTGTGTGTGTTTGTGTTTGTGTCTGTCTGGTGAAGGCGTAGTGCATGCATTCGGCCTCAATTGTTTCATTCATCCACAGCCATCTGCGTAAGTTTCCCCTGACAGGCAGGTTATATCACAACCT
This sequence comes from Danio tinwini, assembly GCA_903798205.1. NCBI lineage: Eukaryota > Metazoa > Chordata > Actinopteri > Cypriniformes > Danionidae > Danio > Danio tinwini. The sequence continues at coordinate 4,601,928 of CAIGQZ010001345.1, forward strand.
CTTGACAGCATGCAAACAAACACGCTTTCAGAGGACAAACAAACAGCGGCAGATGAGCAGGCACAATGCGGCGCTTTCTTATGAACATATGAGCATGGACAGGAAAGATTTTTGTCACATGCCCCATAAAACAGCTAGAAGCAAACTGAGGGGATGAAAAAAGGAGCCAGTCTGGGTGAGGAGGCAGAAATGCTGCACAATAAAAGCAAATCTAGATCCGTTCCTTTTAGTGGAAACCTCTCCTCAAATACAGCACATTTTTGATGTGATAACCATGTGAAATGGCAAAAAACGTTTTTCAACATATGTTTGACTCAAGGTAATAATAGGTTTGGTTAGTTTTTTGGCGGTAGATTTACTAGTTTTTATTAGTTTCTATATTTTGAAATTGCTTAGTTTTAGTTTAGCTTTTATTAGTTTCAGTATTAGTTTTAGTTTTTTGTTTGTTTTTTGTAAATTAGGATATTTGTTAGATGGAACATTCAAAATCATCAGAATAAATATTGGATAATAAAAACTCAACCAAATATAGGCTACTTTTTTTGACACAATAACACTATTTTCGACCCATCCTCAAATTCAAATACAACCGCCCACTGTAGCAGCCTTGAGTATATGTGTGTAAGGCTGTTTCTGACATTAGATGCACAGTAGTGATGGGAAGTTTGAATCTTTTAACGCGAACTGGATCTTTTGTGACAATATTCCCAAGTTTGGACTCAACATATCAAAAATATGTAGCCAGCAATCCTAATTTCAGTCAGTTAAAATATCACCTTGATCTGAAACGTTTCTTACAATTATGATTTGCAACCCAACTGAAGCATGATTCACTTATTTAAATTCAAATACAAATAAACGTACGTTTCGCCTGATCCTCGCATTTAAGCCCTCGGTTTACCCGCGCTGCAGTTCAAGTTTGCTTTCAATCACAGCAGGCTGTCATGTTCTGTTTGTGTTTGGTTCACTGAGTCATGCATGCACAGTATTATCGGTTCACCGCTCTTAAATCAAATCTCAGTGTACTGTTCTAATACCTGAATAACTCAATATATATTGGTTTATTTCGAGTCAGAAGGGGTAGGGGGGTGGGTCAGGCATGTTAAAAAGTAAGTAGCTTGTGGATAAGTGCTTAACATTACTGAAGTCAAATGAAGTAAAGTTTAAAATGGTTCAGTTTGATTTGGTGAATTAGTTCAACTGGTTCACTTAGAAGATCCGGTTAAAATGAAGGATTGTTCGCGATCTTGATCACTAACACAGAAATAAATTCCATTATTGGGCACAAATGTGTCAAACCTTTACACTGTTGCTCTAATAATGCAGAGCATTCAGGTTTGAGTCTGATGACGCACAGTTCCACAAAAGAGATGTAACGCTATGTAAAATCAAGGTAAAACTATCTGGTTCTTGTGCACCATACATTTCTATGATGTTTGGTTTTGAAAACACTGTTGGTTGGATTTACAGAAGGGTTTAGGTCAGTGGGTACCGTATCTGTAGAACAAGCCCTGTCTTCTCAATGTGTATATTCCACACAAAACATGAAGCTGATCGGTCACTTCTTGTCGTGTGAGTCACGGTTTTTAACTGGTGCGCCTGGAAAATGCAAGTGCACGCAATATGTGATCGGAATATGTGTGCGCAAGCAATGTGCCTCCATTGGAAATAATGAATTTGCACACACAAAGATGCGATATGTGAACGGTCCCATAAGCAGCTACACTGTTTAGGTCAGTGGGTACAGTATCTGTAGAACAAGCCCTGTCTTCTCGTGGAAGGGTGTGTATATGAAACATATAGTTAGTGCCATTTCACCCAGTACAACATGCTTCCGGACCAACATCAGCATCTACAGTATGTTGATCTTGAAACAATATTCCAATCAGCCAATCAGCTTTAAGGGATACATTTACTCTTTGTAGTTTAAGTTTAGGCTTACAGTTAGGGTTATGTGCATTGTTATCCAACTATAAATTGCCTCATCTCTTTTAGGAATACTTTACAGGTTAGGATTATGGTGTTAGATCACACTCTACAAGCCAGATAAATAAGATCCAGCCCCGGACATCAGATCTTATCAGGAAATGTCAGTTTCTCCAGGTATCTGGACAATAAGTCAGCAGAGTTTCTAATACCCAATCCTGTTAACCAGTATTCAACTGAATTAACAGTCTACTATAAATATAGGAGTCGACTGTGGAGGGAAGCCAGAGAAGAGCAGAAGCAGGAGACCAAGTGATGATAATAAAAGAGCAGGGTTTACTGAATGATTTTAGTTGTATGTATTCTGGTGCACTCTCATACTTCATCTGAGCAGCACAAATATAACAAATGTTATTATACATCAGGATGACTAAATGAATAACTAAGATTTATAAATGATTATATAGCCATAACTAATTATTAATGCAAAACAAATAATAAAAAAAACATAACATAATATAATATAATAAAGAATTGATTTCATTTAAAGCACACACAGCTTTATCACTAATTTAAGATTCTACATGGTTAGGGAGTAGGTATAGATTACATTTCATAACTGGAATGATGTTTTAGGATCAATATATCAATATCCTGTTATACCAGGAACACATCCTACAAAATCACACCCAAGGAAATGATGAACAAAAATTAAGTAGCCTTAGTAACATATTTTAGATTCACAATAATGTAAACAGTACCCTCTAGTAGATTTGTTATCGTAATCGTTTTGCAAAAATGTAGGCTAAGGCACGTATTTCCAATAAGCCTGGTATGCTTAAATGTTTGTCTTAATTTTTCCCCCTGAAGTACGATTGAAAATGTTTGTTTGACCGGTTGAGCAAATCAACTTCTGACTCAATCAGTGGTGTAAATTTATGGCTGACCTAACTGTTAGCTCAAACACTCATAGGTCTTTTCCCAGATGCCATTTCATATGCACTTGTGCTGTTGTGTACTTCCAAAGGCTGCCATGGATACTGTCTGCATGACTATAGAATGTCCCATCCATCATTTTAGCTTTCAGAAGGTTGCTTGCAAGTGCCCCATGTGATCACATAGGATCTGTTTCCTTCATGCACACTTCTGCTGATCATGCACTGGGGTAAGCTTTAAACTGAGTAGGAATCAACGGAATTACATCTCGAAAGTGTGGACAGGTCGATTGGTAGTAACAGGTCGATTGACAGTGAAAAAGGAGTGATCAGATCAGGTAGTTTCTCAAAAAGCTGTTGAAAACAAGTAGGTATCATTGCAGCCCGGAGACCTCTGAGTGGGAGGGATTACACAGCAAGTAGGTTGGGTGACCTCCAAGTGGGAGGGACTTGTACCACAAGTAGGTTAGATTTAGGTGGTGTAGGGGGAGTAGACATTAAAAAACAAATCAGGTTGCTGTGAGGTCGGGTTTAGGCATGGGATGATAACCGTTTTCAAGGTATACCTCGGTTTGGAAAAGTCAAAGCTTTAAAACCGCCAATTTTTCTGTAATACCGTTCCTAAGGTATGTGTCAGGTTTTTTATTTACGTTTTTTTTTTAGGACAACAGTATCTCCAGCAGAAAAGATATCCAAAGGTGCCACTTTAATGGTAAAGAAATCTGTGTTTTTTAAACAAATGAAGACAGCAGAAGTCGATGATTCATTTGAGTTGTTTAGCCTGACATGTTTACTGTTCCAAAATATTTTAAATGTTTCTCAAAATAAAATATATTGTGTTTAAATGGGAAAACTGTTTTTTTACCCAGACATTAAAAAAAAGAATAAAATTTAGAGCAGTAATCACAATACTGTGGTACCAGGAAACGACGTATCGTCAGAATCTTATACTGGCCCATGCTTACACTGTAAAAAAATCTGTAATTTTACAGTTTATTCCCAGCAGCTGGGGTGCCAGAAAAAAAAACTTAAAATAACGGCCATAAATTACAGAAACTTACTGTAAAATAACGGACATTAAATTACAGAAATGTAATACAGAAATAAATTTCTGTAATTTAACAGCCGTTATTTTACTTTTACACCCCACCTGCCGAAAATAAACCGTAAAATTATGGACATTAAATAAATAAAAAAATCCAGGTTTGTACAGCCCACTCAAGTTTATACCCTCGACCTTCGTTTATGCCCTTCTTGCTGGAAGCAGAAGTGTCTGTTTACATGAACTCTCCCACTATTGTCTTGAGTCAGACACAGTTGCAAAAGAAATCCAATCATTAGTAATTTTTCCATCTAAAATTGTGAATTAAACATATGTGCAAAATTAGAATATTGCACAAACATTTGTAAATATTGCACTTTTTCTATCCCAAATTATCACCTCCTGAAAAACTGGCAAGTTCCTGCAAGCGAGGAAACCACTGTAGCTCTTTTTTTTTTTATCCATAATGAATGCGTTGTGCCTCAGATGTGGCAGACGCCCCTGGCGAAAACAATCACTGTCATGTTATCTTGAGGTTGCAGGCCGGTGTCTAATATTTAAAATTCAGTTACATTTAGCACAAAATACAAAAAAAGTGCTTTTCTTGCTATTTAAGGCAGTGTTCACTTTGCATCTTTTGCACATTTAAGTTTTTTTATTGAAGATGTGGGACATGCATGCTCATAATATCACAATGCTCATGCACTCCAACATATGCTTTTATTTCTAGACACATCTGCATTACACTGTTTGAGCAGGTCCTGTTAGAAAAATAATCTTGATGGAAATTGTAGATTATTATTATTTTTTTAAAAATACTCTTTTATGAGTTTATTAATCAACATTGTGGACACTAGGCTTTTTGATGTTGTGGTGGTTGTTTTCTGTTGTTTATTTGAGTATTGTTTTAGTTTGAATTAGTGTTGGGCAATGTTGACCAATTTGGCATCGTACGATGTCTAATGTGAAACATTGCGATGGACGTTGGCATTGTCATCTTAGGCAGGGGTGGGGGTGGTTGTTGTTAAATATTAATTAGTTTATAACTAATTAATTAATTGTAGCCTACCGTTTTCACTACCTGACCCACATAGTCTTTGCTTTATCCATAACCAAATCATAAATAAATAAAGTTACACACAAATTACCACCTGTCAATCACTTTTTCCCGCGGGACTCTGGCATGAATAGGCAGAGTGACCTGTGTCGTTATAATGGCTTTTTCCCACAGCTGGTGGAGGAGATGAGAGTTTGTTTAGAGGTTACTGTAATTTGTATTGTGATTGATGAGAACTTCCTAATTTTATTATTATTATTATGAGGAAATAATAACAAGTAAAGTTGGTAGGGCTCGACCGTTTTGGTCGCATATTTGCCCAAAATTTTATGCGACCTTAAAATATATTTGAAAGCATTTGTGCTAGTGCATAAATTGTTGCCGTGCCGTGCAAAATCTTCACCATGTGCATGGATTTAGGAGACATTTATGCAGAATGCATCTTTGCACCTAAAAACGCCAAGCGCAGCACTCAGAAACAGATTAAAACAGTTGTTATGTGAACTTGCTGAAGTAAAAAAAGCTCACAATGCTTGCCTCTTATTAGGCCACTGCTCTAGAACTGAACGTGAATGGATTGGTTAATATTAGCCCTCAATCACTCAGTCAATGCCTTCTGCCTTCAGATGACAGGAGCAACAACCGCGGAAATGTGAAGCGCTGAAGATGAGAAAATTAAAATAACACTGACAGATTTTGTTTTAAAAACCACCTAAAGTTACTAATAATGGCACATTTTATTAGTGATCATCTGCTGAATGTTAATCCACCATTTACACTTTTCCAAGAGTGGATAAAAAAACTTCCAGTGTCTTCAAGTCCACTTTGAAAATGACTAAAGCCATTCACTGTAATGTCTGTGGGACGGGGTTTGCAGGTAACAGTGTTTGCCACTGAATCTACATATTTTAAGTGCAAGAGGTACTGTATAATCCTTCATTTAATCCTCACGATGCTGTCAGCAGTGCAATCGGCTGCTTTATGAAAAAATTAACACAGCTCGTGAAAAGACGTTATTGCTATTAAGATGACATGCAAATAATAAGTTATATATCAATATAAATGTGGGGCGGGGCGATGGATCGCGATGCCGGCTCAGCATTGTGAAGTTTATCTGCCATCGGTGATGGATGATGGCATTGTCTATTGGCCCAACCCCCGTTTGAATTTGTATTTTTATTGGTTTGGCATTTAACTTCTGGCAAGGAGACCACCAATGAAAACTAGTCTTTGGGTACTTTGGTTTTTGGTTAATTTGGGTACATTTACGTTCTTGGTGAACATCGATTAATGTACACTGTCCCTTGTTGTGAAAAATAAATAAACTTAAACTTAATGAGTACTGCGAGTAGTACAGTTCAGTACTTATGTTCATATTCTGCTTTTTAAACTGTTATTTTATTTAATACTATACATATAAGGTAAATATGTGATTTCAAATTCAGTGCTCAACTTTTCTAAATCTCAAAATTACACTGCAAATCATGTGCCATGTTAAAAAGCGCAAATCATCTAAGACTGTTTTTTTGTACATGACAATGAGTTCACTGTACTCCAGAGATGTATAAAGTACTAGAGACCCAGACTTAAGTAAAAGTACAAGTGCTCTATCAAAAAAGTGACTTGAGTAGAAGTTGAAGTGCTCTTTAAGCACAATACTTAAGTGGAAGTACTAAAGTATTCAACATTTTTTGTACTTAATTATTGCAAGTAGTTTATTTAAAAATTTACTACCCAAGTACTGAAAGTAAAAGTACAAGTATTGCGTTATGTAGTTATTTTTAAGCAGTCAAAAGACATATTGTTTTGTTTATTTTAAATATCTTTTTTTGTGGAACAGGATTAAGCAGAATAAAAAGAACCATGGTTTCCGATTTGTAATATAAACAAATATATATATATATATATTTATGATGGGTCAAAAGCACCATTCAGCGTGACAGCCTTTATGATAGACAGTTAATGTTATGTGAACATTGCAGCATGATATGAACCGTGGGTAACTAACGGTAGTTAACTTTTCTAGCTCTTATGAATAGCTTTGTGGATTATATTATTTTTAACTTGACATATTTCTTCAAATCCGACAGTAGAGTATGCACTTCATTCTATATGAACTGTCTTTCACTCTGACAAATGCAAACATTGGTTCTAAATAGGGTCAAGGGTGGTCTTTTCCCTCATCGCCACGAACAGTTGAAAGTGAAGGAGTTGAAGGTGGAATTTCTGGTTTTTTTTATGTTACCCCTTTTTTAGGGTTTTCCTAAAACAAACTAAAGTGCTCTCAATGCAGGCAGGCAGCACTGTCTTCTTTGATCGTCTGATCAATGAATGAATGATTCGTAAAATTTTTATAATTGTAACGAGTAACTATGCAACACATAAAAAATCTACTGGAGTAAAAGTATTAAGCTCATCGAAAATATGTACTAAAGTAAAAGTAGGAGAAAAAACAATACTCCAGAAGAGTTCAGATACAACCTTTTAGTACTTAAGTACAGTAGTGAAGTTGTTCTACTTCGTTAATACACATCTCTGCTGTACTCAAATGGCCTCCACAGTCACTAGATCTCAATCCAATAGAGCACCTTTCGGATGTGGTGGAACAGGAGATTCGCATCATGGATGTGCAGCTGACAAATCTGCAGCAGCTGTGTGATGCTATCAGGTCAATACGGATTAAAATCTGATGAATATTTTCAGTACCCTGTTGAAACTATGCCATGAAGAATAAAGGCAGTTCTGAAAGCAAAAAGGGGTCCAACCCGGTACTAGTAAGGTGTACCTAATTAATTGGCCAGTGAGTGTACAGTATATTAGGCAAATATGTAATTTCAAACTTTTCAGAATCCCAAAATTACACTGCAAATCATGTGACAATGACCATCAAATCAACTTCACTCTTCGCTATTTTACACTGGTAAATCTGTATTGTATATAATAATGCATTTTCCAAACAGTGTAATTGCTGTAAAAATACTCATGAATACTTTATATACAGCAACCAATCTTATGCTGCTGACAAATTTTCACTCATGTAGACTTGTTTAATTAAAATCTAGCTACATATTTAAGTAACTATTGATGTTCATGAAGAGTGTTGTTAATGCTTCACAGTTAAAATTGTTTGCATATTTCTTAATAATTTTTCCTTTTTAATTATTCAGTTTCAGAAAATAGTTCAATACAAACAGACAAGGAGAGGGAGAAAAAGATATATACCTGGAAGAAACAATTAAACATGCAAACAAATAGATATGGGGGGAAAACAAACACACACACAGCCCCACATGTGTGTTTTGCTATCCTGTACAGGCTGTATATTCTATCCTCCTACCCCAACTCTTCTCTTAAAAACCAACACTCACAGAGGAAACTATCTGCAATTTTATATTTTCAAAATACTGATAAGCATTTGTGCCCCTGGAGATCTCAATTTAGGTTCCCCAATTCCCTGTGGTGACAAATGTCCCCACAGGTATGTGTGATTTTAATTTTAAGTCCCCACTGGAGTATAAAAATATAAATATACTGAATGTTGATATGTGAGATTTAACCACCTCAATGAAATAGAGAAAGAAGACATTTTTTATCTTTACATCCAGTCTGTTGTTAAATGGCTGTTGGCTCTTGGCTGGTTTAAAAGATTTTCTGCTGTATTTGCTCTGGAAAGAAGAGATTTGCACATGCCCGATCCAAGATGCCTTGCAAGGGTTCAACAAAATACTTTGGCAAGACCTTTCAGATCACTGTTGCATGACCTGGTTGTGTCTATGCCTTGGTTGCTTGGATGATATTTCTTTATTTATTTATTAATCTGGACTTTACCAGAACTTCTATGTTAAGTGCCTTTGACACAATCTACATCATAAAAAAATGCTATATAAATAAACATGAATTGAATTAAATTAAATTATTTATTTATTCCTTATTTAAGTTATCTAGCAAAATCATCACTCACATAATAGAAAATTCAAGCAGATAATCGTTTTAACTATCACTACTTTTTCCCTAAAGCAACTCTATTTTAATTATGCCAACTAACGAGAATGTTTCAAAGCCCAAGACCAGCCGGTTTTGTTAAGGTGACCTTGGCAGAACGCAGTTTTTAGCTCTACTCCCTGACAGTGCTGTCAACAGCAGTTGATGAGAGAGCAACTGATGACACACAAAAAAAAATCACAACCTCCTCTGCTATTCCACACTGACCAGCGGTGTTTATTCCACTGGGTGTTGCATCGCAGAAACTGTCACTCTTCTGGGAAAAGCTGAAATTGGTGAGTACCGTTCACTGATGAATTGCTTTATCCTCGCAACCCTCAAAACAAATTTGTCACCGATAGAAAAAAAAATAAACAGTTTCTTACAACCAAGCTGTTTCCACCAGGGCAAAGAATGAACTCTGAGGCAAAGAACAGAGGTTATCTATTCCAGTGCACATGAAATGCATCCCTAGCAGTGTATTTTTACCCAGTGGAATAAAGGCTAACCGAAGTTTACAGCTACAGAAAAAACACCTACCAATACAGCGGAATTATTGCCCCGTGAAGGAAAACATAAACTGCAGAAATCTTTTTGCAGAAACATTTTTCATAACAATCTGTACTACATAACTCTTAACATTTAGAATTGAAACTTTTTGAGAGAAGTCTCTTATGCTGTTTATCTCTTATGACTGCATTTTTTTAATCAAAATTATGATAAAACTAAATATTATTACAATGCTAAATAGTTTTCTAATTTCTATTTTTGATAATTCAAACTCCAGTCTTCATTATCATGATGTTTTGGAATAAATCTGTAACAAGTGGTTTTTAAAAATGCAATTAACCCTCCTGTTGTGTTCACATCCCGCCCCTTACATTATTGTTCCCAGTCAAAATTGACCGATCTGTTTTAACTGTTTCTAAATTAGCACAAAAAAAAAAATTCACCACCAAATTTTATTCAACATTCTTAAGCTGTGAACAATGTCTCAAAGTAGTGTTTAACATGAAAGAACTGGACATAAAATAACTGCAGTAAAAATACAAATAGGCACTAAAATGTTACAAAATAAACAATAGATGACAGAAATCAAAATACTTTGTATTATTGTAAATACTTTCATTACCAATAGACAGCTTGCTAAAATAACTGCAGGGTCGAATTTTCATTCAGTCTTTCAATTGGACCATATTAGTGTACTAATGTAGAAAAATAGTGGCTGAGGGTATGGATGGTGAGTATGGACACAGAACTAGCACTAGTTGTATTTTGAAAGAGAAAGAAAGAAAGAGAAAGAAAGAAAGAAAG
>CAIGQZ010001345.1:4612192-4633214 GCA_903798205.1 Danio tinwini
AGAAAGAAAGAAAGAAAGAAAGAAAGAAAGAAAGAAAGAAAGAAAGAGAGAGAAAGAAAAATTTGTACGCATTGGACTCCTATGAATTAGCCACTAAACTGATGATCCTCCAGCCTGATCTTCCTTGTGAGATCAGGCTGGAGGATCGGACAAACATGTAAAAGAAATGTGTACCTGCAAAAGACATTGTTCAGTTTGAAATGTGTGTGAGTGAGTGAGTTGGGGTGGTGTGTATGGGTTTTTTTCTGGATACCCATTCATTTCCTATAGTGGTCACTTTTGACTGGGAACACCACAGGTGGAACAAGGTTGATTAAAACACTCAAAATTCAATGAGAGGTGATCATCGCTTTTATATGTTCAAGTGCATAATGTGGGCCATTAGGCCTTGAGGCAATCAGATGTAAAACACAATATTTATGAGTGTTTTAAGTTGTAAATCGGTCAGATTTGATTCAAACACGACAGGTTAAATAGGCCTTCCACACAAAATAGTATGCTGTTTTTTGTAAATAAAGTACCCTTATTTCACATTATTTAAAAAGTGTGTCTTTTGGAATGAAAATACAATGGGGAAAAGAGTGAGGAGTGCTTTCAATTGAAATAAGAGTTATTTGGCTAAAGCTACGGCGATGCGGTGGCGCAGTAGGTAGTGCTGTCGCCTCACAGCAAAAAGGTCGCTGGTTCGAGCCTCGGCTGGGTCAGTTGGCGTTTCTGTGTGGAGTTTGCATGTTCTCCCCACGTTCACTTGGGTTTCCTCCGGGTGCTCCGGTTTCCCCCACAGTCCAAAGACATGCAGTATAGGTGAATTGGGTAGGCTAAATTGTCCGTAGTGTATGAGTGTGTATGGAGTGTGTATTTCCCAGAGATGGGTTGCAGCTGGAAGGAAAAAGCTTTGTTATTGATGTGACATCTCTCCATTATGGATGTGACAGATGTAAAATTGCTACTCGTATGATTTTGGTAAATCAAATATAGTTTGAATACACTGACAGAGACGTTTCTGAGCATTTTTACAGTAATGTGAAATTCAAGTCTACACAAAAAAATATTTGATGAATTTTTTTTTCATGGCAAGGTTGGCATTTGCATGAAATTGCTTATGTGAATATTTTCTCCATCAATTAGAAACAAATATTTTAGTCTCTCTCACACCACACAGTGTGATGCACTCTGAAATAAACATGTACAAAATAATCCTACTTCATTTGCACAAATATTAACAAATTGAGTAGATGTCTTGTTTAACCTTAATCCTAAATATAAACCTTAAACTAGCAAAAGATACATTTAAACAGACCTTTTGCTTTTTAATCTGTATATCCAGCAATTTGCATTCTGACAGCTATGAAGAGATGACTGGCTGAGAAGAACTGCTCCTTATTAAAGCTTATAATCGCACATCGGATGCAAAGCACCACGTCTTTTAAACTTTAAAAATATTGTTTTTATTAGCGTACTGCACGCACATTTTATTTCACGTTGCTAAAAACCATAAAGCAAACTATGTAAAGACATGGCGTGGTGGGCTTTAGCAAAATCGTTTTATTTAATAGTTTTTGGCATTAGTCTTCCTACCTCTCTTGTTTTCAAAATAAGAGTCTTACAAATAAAATAAGTTTAAAGGGCACATAGGTTACCACTTTTTCCAGATTTAATATAAGTCTTTTGTGTCTCCAGAATGTGTCTGTAAACTTTCATCTAAAAACACCCATCAGATTTTTTATTATACCTGTCATAAGTTCCTTTTTTGTAGCATTTAGCAGAAGCTAGCTGTTTTTGTGTACTGCGCCTTTAAGGCTAGTCCTTCACGCCCACCGTTTCCACGTGCCTGGCAGCGGCTCCCTCGGCTGTGTCAGACAACAGACAAACACGAAGGAATAAGGTCTCACGTAACATTTGTGATGAATAACAACAAGTAAGAACTTTACCAATGAGTATTTGATGCATGTTGTGGAGTTGCAGGATGAGTCACACACAATGTTGTTACAAAGTTCACGCACACACACAAATACACACACACACACACACACACACACACACACACACACACACAGCGCTGACAGGCACACACAGACAGCGCGTGTTTAGCTTTGCACTGTTTTTGCACGCAAATGTGACAGAATACAGGTTAACATCCACTGCTGTATGGATGTCTGTTATGTTAATGTACAAAATAAACCTGATTTAACGTCCACAAACCGGGATTGAAGCGTCTTTTATGATTGTTCTGACACGCGGCTGTGTTGATAAAGTAAATGGCTGTAATTCATTACACACATGCACTGTTTTAAAACATTTTAAACTTGTAAAACTCACTTTTGATCACATTTGATGATGATTGATGATCCTAGCAAACTGAACAGACCTTTTATTTATGGTTGCTTAGTTTGCTCACGTCCTGGTCCTGTGTCTGTTTGATATGATTACACACGTTACTATGGAGACATGTTAATACACAGCTGTCAATCAATTCGGTGGGCGGGGGGACCGCACTCCTACGTCAAGTTGCGGTCGGTCTGAAAACCGCTCCAATTGGTCCACCGTTTTTATGTTGTTAAATTGAAAAAAAGGACTGAGTGTGTTTATATCACCCCAATATGACAGTCTATACACCATACATACACATATGTCTGTCCAAACAGCTTGAAAAGTAGGTTTTTCACCATAGGTGCCCTTTAATATAAGCTTAGATGAACATAAACATAAGGGGAAAAATTATCATTTTTGTAATCTCATAAGAAAACGTTGTGGTGAGTCAAACGCAGCCTGGGGTTTGCATATTGTGATGCCTGGATGGTTTAATGACATTAATTGTAAGAAACACAAATCATCACTTACATATTCCTTTGCTTGAAAAAACAGCTATTAGAAATGAGAAGAAACATAAGAGGCGACAGAGCCGTATTTGACAGAGAATTTGAAGAGGTCAAGGGCGACGTAGTGAAATGAGTCCATTTTCTGCTGGCAATAAAGGAGGACAAGGTTTAGATGACAATTCTAACCAACTACTACAACCAAAAGCTGGAATAGGCTTGCGAGGGTGATCTTCAGGGGAAGATATTTTTCACCAGCTAGGAGCTAGGCCTTGGAGGACAAGACCCCTGGCAGACTGCCCATATGCTGATATAATAAAAGAAATGCTTTGCTATGCTTTCTAAACAAGTGTATCACCTTAGAGGAGTGTTTACTTTTCTGAGATACTGTATATTACAAGCTATCTATGATAGTGTATACTATAAGTATATCGAAACAGTGGTAACGTTTATCATTAAAGGCACACCTGTATTCAAGGGCTTGAATACATGTATAAAAGGCTGGAACATACAGATCAGCAGCACACTTAAACAGACTTATAGTATATACTTATAGTATATTGCAAGTCTTATAGGACCCTTGTTCTCAAGGAGGATAAGGTAAAGGATTTTGTTTTGTTCTTGTATTTGTTTTATTAATCCTTTTCACTTGATTTATTTTATTAATAAACATGTATTTTTTTTATTAATCATTTTCCTGGAGTGGACATTTGCTTCATTCACAGAACCCATCAAGATACCTTGTGGTAAAGTATTAGTCTAATTATTCCTTGAAAGCCGTTACCAAAGATGGTCCTAAACAAATCTCTAATTTAGAAATATAGTGAAAAGAGGACATTGGTACTGTATTTAATTACCCAGCAAGCATTTTTTTGCTTAGTAGTAGTAGATTATGTTTAGTAGACGTCTAAACATAATCGTCTTTGCTAAAACAAGGCTAAATTTGGGCTGTTAGTGAAAATCTAATAGACGTCAAAGAATAGGCCAACAAATCAACAGAAATTAATGACTACACATATAAAGTCTGTCTAAGCTTTCTGTTTGAAGACTAGTCTAGTTTTGGGCTATTCTTAGATTAGAGATTGTCTATTAGATTTTCACTGACAGGCCAAGTTTAGCCTTGTTTTACCCAAGCTGTCTACGTTTAGATATCTATTAGATGTTTATTAAACCCAAAATTGTTTGCTGGTTAGGGTGCTAAACAAAGGCATCCAGCACAATATTAATTGGTGCTCACAAATGATATTTCCATGATATTTCATTATAGTTCATATAGGTATAACATTTCTGCATAAGTAGATTTAACTGCAAAGCCCTTGTGTCAATAAACTTATATGATACATTTGTCAGGTTTAGTCTTTGATTGAGCATCTCCAGGACATTACACTCCTCAGTTTTTAAGTCACTCCGGTGACTTTTGTTGTAAGTTTTGTGTCTTCTTGTACGAAGATGAGTGATCTTCCACGTCCCAGTGCTCCTCGCTGCACCACCAGGATCTCTCTACTTTGCTTTCGATTTTGTACTCTATCCATTTTCCTTGTGCTTTTTATGAGTTTTCCGGTCCATGCTGCAGAGGATTGCGCCTCAAGCGTGATGCTGCTTCACAGTAGGGATGCTGAGCTGGTTGTGATCTGCTGTGTTTGGTTTGTTCCAATATAGCACTTTGTATTAAGGCCTAAAAGTTGGAATCTGGTCTAACTAAGAATCCTCTTCCAAACTGTGAGTCTCTCCCACATGCCTTTGGGCAAAACTCCTGCTGAGATGTGATGTTTGTGTGTGTTTTTTCCCCTCCAACAAAGTGGTTTTGGTTGCCACCCATGTATACGGCACGGCAGATTTCTGAACTGTTTGCTATTGTTGTCTGGCATGTACAGTCTTCGGCTTGGATCACAGAGGAGTGTAACTCGGTTAGTGCTGCCGTGTTTGTGTTTCTCTTAATGACCTCTGCTTCTGTAGCGCTTTGGTTTTGGAGAACAGCCAGTCCTGGACAGATTTGTAGTCGTTCCTCATGTCCAGACCAGTTTAATGATGGCTGTCTCTCTGCTCAGAGGTGCATTCAATTTTTTGTATTGCCTTCTGCTGGCTGGTGTTTTTTCAAGAACCTCGCCTCATAATTACTTTTAGTGTTGCTTGCTGTTGTGTTTCTCTGGAAATACAAGACCTCCGAACAATAAAATGGATTCCTGTCAAGTCATTGTGTAGCTTGGCGAAGGGTAATTAACTGTTAATTATAAAAGTTGTTCGTCGGTCATATGGGTGTTTATAAATTGTTATTTTTCTTTCTTCTGTTATATTTGTACTGTATTAGTTTAATAGCTATATTTTACTGTTACAGTGGAGTAGTTTCAAGTTTCACTTTAGGCACTAATATTAGGGGAGATCGGGATGAAAGTAACGTAGGACGAAAGTAACAAAACGATTTTCTCAAAGCACCAACATTTGCTTTCCAGGCTATAACAGCACATTCTGCATGCAACTTTTGAAGGAGCTGCCAAATATCACTTGATTTCGGGATCATATACTGCAGTTAGATCCAAATTTCAGTTTTTAGGTGCAGAAAGTAAATTGTAGCGGTTCTTTTTTCCTTATTACAAGTTGTGTTTCACTTTTCATGTGTCGCAATAATGCTCAATCTACAGGTCATTTAGTGACCTTAAGTTTAAAATGTCTGACGTTTTCAGTTTAAATGTAAATCAGGTTTATATGGCAAGAGTTCCTGTGGGGACAAAAGTAACTGACTGTTAACATGGACATCAGTAATCGATTTATTTGCCCTAACCTAAATAAGACAATAATATGATTAAGGTGTTTATATGAGTTGCTTTTTGAATGTTTTTTTTATGATCCTGTTTTACATGTTATAGCACATTATTGGATTAACGTCATTGTGTCACCAGGCTATCCACAGTTTCATTTTATTTCGGGTGTTTCATTTTTAATTTGTTTAACTAGTTTGGCAGTTTTTCAATTTCATTCAGGAACATTTCATGCATGCCCCTTGTGACAAACGAGATATTGGTTGTGAGTATGAACAGCTGGAAGAGTGTTGTTTTAATGGAATTTGATACTGCATGCTGTATAGGAAAAAAATCTCTGCATTTTATGATGCAGGAGTCTGTGGTCCTTCACTGACCCAGTAGGTGCAAAGAATAGTGGCAAATAGTCGTGTGTGTGTATAGACTATCCTGTCGCAAATACTGCGGAAATTTTATATGACAGTAATAGTTTGATTGCGGTGTTTACATGTCTGTACTGCACTTCAACAATGTGACTAAAATTGCAATATGTAACATGTCTTAATTCCATTTCTGTTTAGTTTGATTATGACCTTAATCGAATTAAATGAATCAAAAATTACTGTTTACATGGTAAACTCAACCAGAGTATTGTCTTAATCGCAATAAAATCGGATTATTGGTGTCCATGTAAGCATACTCACTGCTCCACTGGTAATAGCCATATTTTATTTTTCGCATACACATTTCAGTGTATTCAGAGTTTTAAATCATATGTTTTATAAAAATAATGCATATTGCCAATAATAATAAAATAAACAAGATTAAGCCAGTAAATCTAGCAAATATTATTGTTACTTTTGACCCACTCGTGTGTTACTTTTGTCCCTGCTGACGGGGTCAAAAGTAACAATGTGAAATTTATATTAAGTTGTTCTACTTTTTTTTTTAAATACCAAAACTTATAAGTTACTAATGAGTTAGCAACTACAGGAAAAATATAATTCTGTCTAAAACATTGTTTTAAAAATAGTTTTTTATGGAAAATGGTACTTTCGTCCCCTCTCTCCCCTACTCTTATAGTGAGCTTTGTATTGAGAGAATGCAATGCTATGAAAGTGCATTTTAAATGTGAAACACATGGCTGGGAAATGCACTACTGTTCAAAACTTTAGGGTCAGTAAAAGTTGGTTTTATATAAAAATGCTTTTATCCCTCTCTGCTGAAAATTCTGCTGTGCCATAGTATAAATAAATTACTATTATAAGTAAATTATAAGTAAAATATGAAAGTTTAAAATGGTAATACTATTTCACAACTTTTTTGGGCATCCACTGTGTAAAACATATGCTGAATAAGTTGGCGGTTTATTCCACTGTGGCGACCCCAGGTTAATAAAGGGACTAAGCCGAGAAGAAAATGAATGAATGAATTAACTTTTTCTTTTAAAGTCCACGTGAACCAGAAGCTGCGACCATTTTTCTTTTCTTCGTATTATGAAGCAGTTCCAAGAGTAAAGGAATATTAAGGCCCAATCCCAATTCTACTTTTGTACCCCTTCCCCTTCCCCTTGGCCCTTAAAAACGAGTGTGAAGGGGAAGGGCTTCAAAATTTACCCCTAAGAATTGGGACAGCACTACAGCACCTGCACACATCATCGTACGTCATCGTGATCTCTTGTTTCATATGAGATCAGCCGATCGTGACTGCTGAAGTTATTCCAGTTGTGTTATTTTTTGGTATTTATTTTCAGGAAATCACTGAAGGCATATATTATGTTATCATAACGATCTATTGTGGCAATAAGATCGTAACTATACTGTGTATTTACACCGTGGCCATATTCATCTGTAAACACACAAAAACAACATTAACATTATAGCAGACACTGTAAAACGCTCATTCTCAGCCACTAGACTTTTCTGACAGGGCGTTTGAGTGTCAGAATGTTGTGGGACTGCTGTACATTATTATTAAGGTTATTATTAAGGAGTTATTATTAAGGATTATAGATCGCAAAATTTAGCTGTTTTTATTTTAGCGTTTTTTATAGCATGACGGTAAAACACGAACGCGGTTATGAATATATTGAAACGTGCTTGTTTGTTGTAAACATTTGTAATAATGACAAAAAATACTAATTTGTGGCTCTCCTTACTTCCGGGTGCAGCGAAACTGCCTCTGTAGCTGGTGCATTCTGGGAAATTTTCTTACCCCTTGGTTTCGAGTGTGGTCTTGAAAAATCTTCGTTCGAAGGGGTGTATACCCCTTCCCCTTAGCTCTACGCCTTCAAGCTATAGAGAATTGGGACACCACTACCCCTTCACATGAACACGCAAAATGAGGGGTAGGGGTAAGTGGGGCGGGCTAAGGGGTAGAATTGGGATTGGGCCTAAATAAGAAAACAATGGGCGTGGCTTGTTTTTTTTTTTTTTTTTTTTTGTTTCTGTGAGCTGAATGGATGTAGTAAAGTAGGCACTTTATTTAGAAAGATTGGGAAATGGGTTTTAGAAGAGTTATTACAACCTAACAGACACCTCCATCTAGGGCTGGGCCAATAAACGATACTATATCAAATCGCGATAAAATTGATTTCAATAACAATGATAAGCTTTAGACTTTTACTTTTTTTTCTTTATATTGATCTAAGAGCCAATCACACAGCAGAAATGTGCAACAATAAGAATCTACCATGTGTTGATAATAGAGATGTACCACATTTTTGGTCACAGAAGATTTATCGGCCAAAAATATGTTTACGTAATATGTAATTGTTGTGGCTTCAGTCGTTGTTGGGGTACTCGTTTAAATCTGGAAGCGTAACAACTTATAGCGAAATATATATCGTTATTGTTCAATATGGAAAATAATTATCGAGATTGCATTTTTGCCATATTGTCCAACCCTACCTCCTTCTCACAATTTCTGTTTGCTGTCAAAACTGAC
Source organism: Danio tinwini (assembly GCA_903798205.1). Taxonomy (NCBI): domain Eukaryota; kingdom Metazoa; phylum Chordata; class Actinopteri; order Cypriniformes; family Danionidae; genus Danio; species Danio tinwini. The sequence continues at coordinate 4,620,690 of CAIGQZ010001345.1, forward strand.
AGTTGGAGGGGCGTGGTTAAGTATGTTATGTATTTAAGTATGTTAGATTACAAGAGCAAACTAATTTTTTTTACATGCCCAGCTGAATTATTCATCACAAAACTGGCAACGTGAGCCAACAAAATCATATGGTTGGTTTTGTTTTCATTTGTATTTTAATATTACTGTTATGTCTTTCAAGCAATGTGTTTTTTTACGTACAATTTAATAAAAAACAACTAAATAAAAATATCAAACTTCATAGATTGTAATTTAAACATCTATGCATTTATTTTAGCTTCAGTTATTTCATGTTTAATTTCAAGTTAAAAAATAAATGAAAATAAGGCTATTTCCAGTTGGCAGCTAGATTAATTAAAATAGTTTCCTTTAAAAAAAATAATAAGTTGCTAGGTGGTTGCTAAGGTGTTGCTAGGTGGTTGCTAAGATGTTGCTAGGCAGTTGCTAAGGTGTTCTAGGTTGCTAAGGTGTTAGGTGGTTGCTAAGGTGTTCTAGGTTGTTGCTAAGGTGTTAGGTGGTTGCTAAGGTGTTCCTAGTTGGTTGTAAGTGTTCTAAGTAGTTGCTAAGGTGTTGTTAGGTGGTTGCTAAGATGTTATAGGTTGTTGCTAAGGTGTTGCTAGGTGGTTGCTATGGTCTTCTGAGTGGTTGCTAGGCAGTTGCTAAGGTATTTCTAGGCGGTTGGAGTTGCTAGGCAGTTGCTAAGGTGTTCTGAGTAGTTGCTAGGCAGTTGCTAACATAAATTAGCATGGTTCTAGTATGAATTAGCATGTTACTAGCATGTTTCTAGCATAAATTAGCATGTTGTTAGCATGAATTTTGCTTAGAGTATGAATTAGCATGTTGCTGGTATGGATTAGTGTATTGTTAGTATGAATTGGTATGTTGTTAGGATGTTCAATGTAATGTCAGTGGCAGTTTTTTAAAATGGAAGTCTATGGGACAGTTGCTAGGGTGTCATAAGTGGTTGCTAGGGTGTGGCTAGAAAGTTAAAAGATCAGCAGTGATTGGCAGATTGGGAGTCTGAGTTAAATGAGCCCAACCTTAAGTCTGTATGACAGTTTGGCACAAAGTAATGCGGTCACAAATTTTGGCCTTGGACTTTTCTGAATTTTCCGGGTCAGTTTTGGGAAAACCATAAGTCGGATAGTTGAAAAACGTATAGCAACTTAATTCAGTATAGTTTGGAGGTTTGGAGTTTGTTTGGTGGTTGTAGTAAGACGCAGATGCAGAGGAGATTTGTTCCTTAAAATAGTCTAAGAAGAAGAAATGTATGTAACAGTATGTCAAGCCACCAACAGTTACTTCATAATCTAAGATATGTCACATTATTATTGCTGTATATAAGCAAATAAACGCAGCTTTGGTGAGTATAAAGAGACTTATTTGAAAAAAAGATTTCTAGCTGAACGTAAACCAGAAATAAAACACAATTGTTATATACTACAAATAGTCTATAAGATGGCTTTCATGAATCACCAATGCTCCATCATGTAAGTAGAATAATATCACTATATATTTTTGCACACTCTTATGTCAAACAATACACGTTTCCCAAAAATGCTAGCAGTATAACCGAGAACACACTTTTGTCAAATGTTCAATCTCTCTGCTGCCGCTGCCGGCATGATGTCAGTCTGACGGAGTCTTGCTGTTCAGAGCTTTGAGATGAAGCTGATTCACAATGAGAGATTTCACATGAAGGGCAAACAGACAGAGACGCCCCAGCGCATGCCTCCTTTTTAAAAGCACAATGTCGTGTCTTAAACAAAACACGAATCAAAAGAAGGATCGCATTAAAAGGTGTACTCTGAACGAATACTTGTTCTCTAGTAAACAAACGACAGCTGTATTCCGCTCAGGCATCTATTCACCTCTGCCCTGCGTGTAGTTGAGCGCCGAGGCAAAGCTAGGCCATTTTCTGACCCAGACCATGAAAGATTAAAATGTTTCGGCTGACTAGCGGCTAATGCACTTTTTTTTAAACCACATCTCTGCAAGGAACTCACATGTAAATACATAGTTTATTCCAGCGGCTGATGGTTATACATCACTGCTGAAATTATGCAAAAAAACAGTGAATGGCCACATATTCCATTTATTATCTCTGCCGTAGATTCATTTTTCCGAAACAATGCCCTTTCAAACAGCTAGGCTTTTCTTTTTACGATTTTTACAACACGTATTTTACACATGGGTGAAGCAAATATCAATAGCGGGACTGAAAGCACAAGTCACAGAAGACAAATGAAAGCTGGTGGTTTATAAAACTACACATGCCTCCGAGCACCACTATCCAAGCGCGGAGTGAAAAACAGCCTGCCAAGAGAGGCCTGTATAAAACTGCCAATGTTTTATTAAAATGCCGTGCAACTACAAAAGGGGAGAGCTGGTGTTGTTTTTAGATGAATAAGAATGGCATGAAAGGGGTAAAGAGAGAGGGGACTGAAGAGGAGAGAGGGAGAAGATGGAGAGGTGAAGAAAAGAGAGAAAGCATCTCTCCACATCAGTATGCGTTTCCTCAAAGGCCGTCAACGCCTGTCACATTCAGAGGGGGCTGAAGCTTCAGACAGTGGAACTGATCTGGGGCATGAAATCAAATTCTGACTCTCCTAAAGGACCTTAAGAGAAGCCAGTCGCCCCCAAAAATAAAATAAAATATATGTGGGTGCTGTGTTTGTTCACAAGATTTACCAGCATACTTGCATATCCAACAACACTATAGTGCTTTTTACAATAAACTGTGGCATGGGAGATTTAATTGGGATGGAAGAAGTGAGGACGTTGCACTGTGCTGAAGTTTAATGTGGATACCCAAACACTGTGAGTGCTTCTCAGTATCTTTCCTCGCTCCTCTGTCTTATGACCTGGATTTGTCCTATGACCTGAAGCAATTGAGCTATCTTGTAGGACATTTTAATTCTGTAATTGCACCACAAGGATTGAGGAGAAAGGAGGGGTCATGAATGAGGATACACGGTGTGTCCTTTGTGAAAGTTACAATTACAGATATTTGAATGAACGGAATATGCATCCAAAAATACACAAAAGGGCTCAGGGGTAGCTCAAATATTTGGTCGGTGCTCTTTGGGTAAGGGATTCACCAAAACAACATCAGAAATCAGTCACCAGAAAAATGTGGAAAATTTAAAAAGCCTTTATTCACATGGCTATATCTTTAAAAAACCTACTCAAACCTACTCAACAAAAAATGCCTTCATCAGGGCAACAGTAATCACGTGCGTCTAGAGTCTCTTTTAAGTACTATGGTCATATTCAAATATCTCAACAACACTCAAATAAACAAGGTCAACTATCATCATCATCATAAATTCAGCATTAATAGAAGGGGACATATATACGCATATATACAAACACAGACATACACATGCATATATATACAAAAAATATAGAACAAATAAGCCAACATGTACAAAAAAAAACGCTTAAATATGATATATGAACATGATATGTATTAAACATAAATATACATACACATACATGCACACATAAGAATGCATATACAAACACATATATATTCAGCAATAAATAATGAAAATCTGTAGAACATCTATAGAAAAATCTAATTCGCCATTTAAACCTGGAATCCTAGTAGCTTTTAATGTATAGATCCAAAATATCTCTCCATGTTTTAATCTTTTTATCCTGTCTCCTCCTCTTGTAGAATTATGAATATGTTCAATACCAACTATTTTTAATAAACTGGGATTGCCGTGACCATAATTTTTTACTGTGTAAGGCCATCGGATATTGTGGATTGCAGGTACGTATTGCGTTTTTATGTTCCACTAATCTCAATTTTTGATTTTCTCTTAGTCATTCCTATATAGAAACATCCACAGGACATTCCAGTTGATATACAACAAATGTGGTATTGCAATTAATAAGTGAATTGATCTTAAATTCACGACCTGTTGATGGATCTCTAAATATGTTTGTCTTAATTATGTTATCACAATAATTGCAATTACCACATCTGTAGTTTCCTGTTGTTTGACTTAGCCAAGTATTAGTCTCCTTAGTGGAGAGATGACTTCTCAAGTTTATCTTGAATAGTTGGAGCTTTTCGGAATACAATAGAGGGGGATACAGGTAAAACTTCCCTGAGATGGGGATCACTCATTAAGATATTCCAATTGTTTTTTACTCTTCTGTTGATTCTGTTTGCATCTGTACTATATTGTGTGACAAAATAAACAGGACTTTCTGACTGATTTGATTTAGGTCTTTGTATTAACAGTTTATTTCTGCTGCTATTTTTAGCTTTATTATAAGATTTATGAATTACTGTTTTTAAAGCCACATTGTTTAAAACTGAATCTTGTGATTTAATTTCAAAATCTTCTTCTTTATCACAAATTCTTTTCAACCTCTGAAATTGTCCAAAAGGGATATTTTCGATCAGCCATGGGGGATGGAAACTATCTGCTCTAAGGATGATATTTCTGTCAGTTTTTTTTTTCTAAAGATAGTGGTATGTAATTTACCTGCATTATCTTTAAAAAATTTTAAATCCCAAAAATTTGTGTAAAAGAAAAATCCAAACTAAATCTCAAATTTGCATAAGTAGCATTTAAAAATGCATGAAAGACCCTCAAATCTGCCTCTAATCCGGACCATATCAAGACGACATCATCTATATGCATATTTGGCGTGCTGTCTGAGAAGAAGGCTCGGAGTTTGAAAAGTCACTGTAATGTGTTATTCTCCTTGTCAGGAGAAAGAGAGAAAGATAGAGGTCCGAGCCTGGCCTCATAACTGGCTCTGATTTAGGGTTGTTTCACACCTGTAGATCGATTGTTTTGTGCTGAAACTGGGATTAGAATTGTTACAATGTTGCACTTTGTTCTTGGTGTTAAAGTTACTAAACCGACCAACATTATTAAAACAAGTCACTTGTGAGTAAACTTTCCTCAGAGTTCCACAGTTTACTTTTCAGAGTCATGCTCAACTGTCATGCATCCGTATTTTAATTTATGATGATAAGAAATAAGACATTGAGTTAAAAGCTGTGTTTTAATTTAACACCCACAGACATAGACCCAATCCCAATTCTATTTTTGTATCCCTACCCCTTCCCCTTGGCCTCTGAGTGTAAAGGGGAAGGGCTTTAAAATTTACCCCTAAAAAATGGGACACCACTACAACACCAGCACACTGAATTATATGTCATCGTGAGCTCGCATTTAATATGCGATCAACGATGGCGACTGCTGTAGTAATTCCAGTTGTGTTTTTTTTTGGTATTTATCTTCAGGAAGTCACTGAAGCCAACGATATCATGTTATCATAACGATATAATGTGCCAATAAGCTTGTAACTGTATTGTGCATTTACACCCTTGCCATATTCATCTGTGTACTCACTCGAAAACAACATTAACGTTATAGCAGACAATGTAAAAAGGTAACTCCCAGCCACTAGACTTGTCAGATGTGAAAGTATGTTGTAGGGCTGTTATATAGGAGTTATTATTTTGGATCATAGACTGCGAAATTTAGCGTTGTTTTATTTATTTATTTTTATTTTAAATTTTTTTATTAAAATGGGGGTGGGGTGGGGCGCGAGTAGGCTACAGGATGGAAGGGAAAAATTTTTAATCTTTTTTTGCAAATTTGTGAGCTTTGTTCGGATTCATTGGATCTATTTTTGCTGCTAAAATAGACCAAAACAGTCATTATTTTAGGGGTGTCAAAATTTATTGTTTCTTCGGTGCACTGCGATGCAGACGCGGACAATTCGGTATCGGTTCAGTAATAGATCATAACCGGTTATTTTGTACTGATGTCATTTATATGGGCTCATATGCGCTATGCGGTAGCTTTCTTTGGCGAGGGAGGCGAGCACGAGTATTTACAACGCTCCAACTACTTAAAAACACAGAAACTCTGCACAATTTCACTGCGTGTGTGTTTGCTGGACAGTCTTTCACTGACACTTACAGCAGAAACCCCTATTTCACTACGATTGGAGAGAATAAAAGTAAGCTCCATTTCTCTCTCTCTCACTGTGGCCCATTTGACTTGCTGGAGTGACTCTTCCTCTCCTTTCAGCTGTTACAGTGATACTTCTGGATACAGACACGATCGCATGTCTGCAGAGTTTTCTCCACCGTGTCTATCATGGATCAGTTGTGATCGCCGCTGTCGTTTATCAGTGTCACTCATCTGTGAAGAATCGCAGCCCTTTCTGTTGAGCATGTGACCAATCAAAGGGGTGTAGGAAAGAACTTGCTAGACAAGGCTCAGAAAGCAGTGGGATATTCATATTTGTTTATTTGCTGTAAATGCTTGTGTTGTTTAAAGGTACAGTTCATATATCTGACTGTTTGTATTAAAGGACAAAATTGTATTACAAATAGTATATAAATATATTTATACATTTTAATACAAGAATTGCTGTGAAAATATAAAAACTCTGTATGGAAAGCATCGTCAATGCACCGTTATGCACCAAGAAATTAGGGGTGTAACGATACACCAAAGGCACGATTCGGTTCGGTTCACGGTTTTGGAGCCACGGTTCGGTTCGGTTTCTGTTTGCTGTGGGGTTAGGGTTGATGTCTTCTTAACAACAATCCCAAGGAACAATAGACTCACCTAATAACAAGAACAACTAAACTTTTTCTTTATTAACTTTGCCATCACATTTTAGTACAGTCACGATACCTGAGTAAACAACAAACATTAGATAAATACCTCCAATATAGACTAGTCAGAAAAAACTATTCTCTTTAGTGCAGCCATCTTAAGAAAGTAAACTCAAATGAAATAAATAACTGCAGTGTTGACTAGTGAAAGATAAACAGGCTTGTCCTCTCTAAGAACATTTGAAATATTTAGATAAGTTTTAAGTTCTTTAAAAGCACCATAATGCCCACATTCTCAGGTGAGAGGCTTGATCTCTGTGCAGACACAGACACAGTGATGCTCATTTTTAGTTATCTAAGTTTTCATTTAGATAGATAGGTTTCTGTTTAAATTAATGAAAAAAAAAATATAATGTGTTTGTAAAGTGCTTTTTACATGAAATATTCACCAGTAAAATGCATGGCAGTTTTGTCTGAAAGTAATGTTACGGTTGTAGCCATATATTGGTTGTATTTTTGCCTCCCGTTCTCTCTCTCGCTCTCTCCATGCCTGTCATTTCTGTATGTCCGCCTTCATGACAGCTGATTGGTCAGGAGACCGATCTATCATCATTGGGTGTCGTGGCGCGGGAATATAAAAAGGCCATCAGGAAAAGTGGAGGAGAGCGCTTCTTCCTTTGATCTCGTTTTTCGTGTATTTTGCTAACATGATTATGATTTTCGTTGTTTATGCTTAACTTTCGTTTAGGCAAAATTATTTTGTATTATTTTTGCCCACTTTGAGATATTTTGTGATTTTTGTAAATTTTTATTTCAATTGATTTGTTTGTTGCTTTTTGGCTCAGCCCTTTCCTGTCATATTGAGCTTTACCTCCTCAAGTTCATTCTTTTCTCAGAGTAAGGTGGATAGGGAAGATGTCTTATGACTTTCATTTTGCAAACACATAGAAAATGTATTGTTAAAGACATCAGGTAAGAGGTGAACGTCATCTTTGTATTTATTTTATTCTACAGTTCAGTATAGGGAAGAATACAGCGCACGTTGCTGAAAACTGCAGTGGCGGGGGGAATTTTGGTGTGGCGCCCTGCCATGGAAGAATGAATGTAGCGGAAACCATGCAGTAGTAATCGAGTGTGATCGCTCACTCACATTACATGACATGCACTTGGAAAATATTAACTTTAGAATATAATATTTAAAACAAAATCTCATTACTAGTACAATTTAATCAAATGTGATCAAATAAATATGTGCTTAAATTTGGTTTAATTAGTTAGAGACAAGTGACGTCAACCTCAAGAATGGGCAGCAGGGGGCGTGAGAGTATCGCGTTATGCCACAAGAGTTTCACGATACATATCGTAGTTGGTGTATCGCGATATTTCGGTTCGGTTTGTAGTATCGTTACTAAATATCGAATTGAACCGAATCGATGACATGATAATCGTAACGAACCGTGAGACCAGTGTAGGTTGACACCTCTACATTATTTCATCAAAAATATAAGTGGCTTAATATTATTAACTTGTTTGTTGAACTGTCATATGAAATGTGTCAATTTTCAATCATAAGGTGATGGTAAATTAAGTGATGGTCAATTGTCAGTTTTTTTGGTTGTCAGGTCGTGTGATGTATGTTGCTGAACTGTATTCAAATGTTATAAATATAAAAACACCACATTTAAAAATTTTAATGCAGTATGTCAATTTAGTTTATTTGTGTGTGCTGTGCTCAGACTTTAGAAAACGGCACTCATTTGTTTGATTTCTCCTTGAGAAGCTGCGCAAGCCTCAAAAGTTTAAGGTCCTTGCACCCTGACTGAGTCCAAAACTGTTGTGTTCGTTTTTTCATATTTGTCATTTGGCATAACAGCAATATCTCCAAGTTTGGTTTTTCACTGTAAAAATGTAATGATTTGCCAATGCAAAGAGAGTACTGCCCCCCCCCCCCCCCCCACTTCAAGCACTGATTATTACACAAACAAATCATCCTCCTGGCAAATTTATTTATTTTTTTGTCAAAAGTGACAAATCCAGTGACTTTTACAGGTGTTTTTAGAGACTTTTGTGGTGTTTAGAGACTCAAAAGCACAAATCACTCTTCAGTTAGGATCACTGTGCTCAACAAGCAGCAGGTGCTGCCGTGAGCCCCTCTTCTGTCCAAAAGCACTCACAGGTGGTCAGTCTCTCAGTAGCCTCGTGCAACAGTCAGAGCAGAAAGGAGACACATCCCTCCGCACCCAGACTGCAGCTTGCAAAAGGTTATTAAAACATGCTAGTTTCTTGTAAAAGTTTGTAAAAAAAAATACTAATCTGTGCATCTTCTGACTTTTGCCGTCTGCCATCTGCCATTGTAAATGGTGTATTCTGGGAAATTTTTGTAAATCTCCATTTTAAGGGCTATCTAGCCCTTCTCCTTAGCACTACACCTTCAAGATAAAGACAATTGGTACAGCCCTACCCCTTCATGTGAATGTGAAAACATGGGGTAGGGGTAAGTAAAGGGCTAAGGGGTAGAGTTGGGATTGGGCCTAAGTCACCATATACTATAAATCAGAGGTAAAACATTCTCATACATAGCCGTTGGCTAGAATTATGCATTATAGGCTTTACGTTATAGAGAGTATGCTCTTACTTTCATATTCGACATGGAGAAATGCTGAAAGTCGAAGGAAAGTGGATGAATAAAAATAAATAAATAAGAGAACCCAGTCTAAGAGACTCGAACAAGCTGAAACTGACGAGTTGGTTAGTCTGCAGTCACACAACATCTTCAAGAAGTCCACAAGTCTGCAAGAGCCTACAGAAGTCTCTTACAAATCTGCAGTCTGCAAGTTTTATCACAAGTCTATAATCAAGTCTAGTATGTGTTTTAGGAGGAGGGGAGTGGCTAGGTGGAGACATAGAAAATGGGCATGACTGGTTTAGTTGAAGATCTTGTTTTAGGGTCCTGAGGTTTCACCTACCTTCACCAGCTTGAAAAAATCACCCAAAGACACAGTCGTTAACCTGCCCATAGCATTTGCATCACTTTGGCTTAGCCTGTGCTCAGGAAGCAAAAGGTTTAATGTCCCTCATAGCTGGGCTGTTACAGTTTCGAATGAAATTCTATGATTAAAAAAAACTAAGAATAAAACTTTTTAGATATAGATTAAAATGATTAATTTGAAACTAGATTAAATAAATTATATTTCCACAACATGCTTATGAAACAACATGCTATATGGGTTTGGTCTTAAGCTGATTGGATAATAGAATGATTGACAACAATGAATTAGCCTTGGCAAAACATCTGCGCATGCTCCTGCCAATATTTTTTTTTATAAAACATCACAACATGACAGACGGTGTATATCTACACCAATAACTACTAACCACAACAGAAAGTGAGACTACAAATGCATGTAACTGTGAGTATTAAGCAAGTTGTTGAGTATGAATTTGAGTTATGCTTTCACAGTTCTTTTAATTTTGATGTACACTAAAACAATTCTTGCTGTTTTAAAGTTTTGAGTTTAATTAAATAAACTTTTCTAGTCATCTCAATGTTTATCAATTAAAACTGAATAAAATATGAAGTTAATCTTTTCATAACTTAAAACAATTAGTTTAAACCTGGGTAACTTATTAAAATAAGTTAGAGCAACATTTAACATTGTTGTCATGACTTTTTGTCATAATTTTTAGTGTACAGTATAACATTTTCATCAAAAATTAAAAACAGTTAACAATAAAATTAAAACTAAATAATTTTAAAAAATAATTAGTAAAATAAAATAAAAATACAGACAAATGTGTTGTTTTGTAGAGGAACTATTACAATATTAATAATTATATCTAATATTCATGAATGCTGATGTGCAAGTAAAATCAGTGGTGTAAAGTATTCATTAAATGAGGACGGTGTGTGATATGAAGCTAAAGGAAGCGAGGATATATAATTTATTTTCATTCAATTACTCTGTCCTCACATCTATTTCTTGCATCCTTCCCTCACATCCTAAAGGGGTGGAGCTAAGACGTGAGGAAAGGAAATGAGGATGCAGTACAAAGACTTGAGAAGATTAATTTTTCTTTTTTTCTTCTTTTTTTTCTTTTTTTTTTTTAGGAGGAGAGGTCTAACATTTCACTTGGTGTCCAAGAAGAAGAACATTACTAAGTGTTCATGCGATGATTATGTTTCGAGAATGAAAAGAAGCCTGCTTACTTGCCTAGTTTATTTAAAAAGAATATTTATAGGCTGGAAAACTTCAGATATTTGGACCTTTTCAGATATGGACGATTCAAAGACAGTGTATTTAAATACAGTTTGTCTGGTAACCACTGCATGACTAAACAAAACTTCTATTAGAATTAGAGGAAGTAATTGGTCATTTTACACAGTATCTATGTCATGTAGTTGACTGGCCAGACCAATTGATGTGTGGATGTGATTTCTGATGCAGTTTTTAGACAAACACTACTTTACCTAAAGTAGTTGTGCAACTTAGCAGGAATGATTAGTATTCTTTTTTAAAGTTGCATTTGAAATCTATAAGTGCCCTCTCATGTGTGAAGCCCATAACTCTTATGTGCTGTGGAACATTTTAATTTCAAAACCACAAGCATTAATCGAGAGCGGATCCTCCTTCAGTCCTATAACAGCTTCCACTCTTTTGGGAAAGCTTTCCACTAGATCACTGCTGTGTAGATTTGCTCCCTTTCAGACACAAGCATCAGTGAGGTCAAGCGCTGCAAATTCATCTTATAGCTGTTTGGTGGCCTTGGGGGCCATTTACACACAACATGTTTTTCCATTCTAATGCTCTACTTTTCCATTGTTTTTCTGTGTAAACCTAATCGACGGATGCGCATTACCTTTACGCTCGCATCTTGTGGCTTTTCCAATGCCTTCTACATGAGTGCAAGCTGTAATCACCTGTAATTTTCCTGCAGTTTACTACACAGAGCCATAGTTCACTGACAGACTTCGCAAACAATTGCGGACGATTTAATCAAAGCAATCCTAAAATGAAAGATAAATGTTCTGCTATTTGACATCTGTTGCATTGTGTTTTAGTGATATATTTCTTTGTGTTATTTATAAATATTTATTAGTCAGGTTTAATCAATAAAAGTACACTGTAAAAAAAAAATCTGTTATTTTTTAAGATTTTTTTCTGGCAGTTGGGGTGCCGAAAATAAAGGTAAAATAATGGTCGTTAAATTTAAGCAAATTTCTGTAATTTAACATCTGTTGTTGTGTGGTTTTTAAAAAACCAACAACCTTTTTTACAGTGCCGTTAAATCCTATGTTTTGTTTGATTTATAGTGTCTCTTTTTTGTGGCATATTTGCAGTTTCCATGTGAGAACGCCCTCTGGTCTTTTGCAGGAGATTTATTAGTGATCACAGAGCTGTGTTTGCCTGACAAGATGTGCATGAGAATCACAACTTTTGCTGAATCATAATCTCAGTTTTAACAAATTTCCATTTACATGCTGCCACCAATGACAAAATACACTCAGCCACGCTACAGTGCCAACTATGAATACCTTTAAACATCTTTTTATAATGTCTTTTTGAATATTGAAATTTTCTGCATTGAACACAATGTAGCTGTTTTTGTTGCCTGTGCCTTAATTATAGTTCTCCCCACCTACAGTTTCAATATGCCCGTCAGTGTGTGCCTCAATCTCTGCCTCGGCTGCATCAGATAAACAGCACAGTGACGGACATGAAGGAAGCAGATCTCACGTAACGTTTGTGAGAAATACTTCAGTAAGGACTTTCCCAATGGTTATTTTAATGTATTTGTTGTGGAGTTAATTCAAGCCTTTCTGCTATGATGAGCAACACAATGTTGTTACAAAGTTCACACTCATGCACACAGACACACACACACACACACACACACACACACACACACACACACACACA
>CAIGQZ010001345.1:4633224-4659406 GCA_903798205.1 Danio tinwini
ACACACACACACACACACACACACACACACACACACACAAAGTGCACGTGTTTAACTCTGCACTGTTTTTGCATGACAAATGTGACAGGATACACGTTAATATACATGTATGGATATCCGTTATGTTATTGTACAAAATAAACCTGATTTAATGTCCACAAACTGGGATTGATCATTTTAAAAACATTTTAAACTTGTAAAGCTCATTCTTGATCACATTTGATGATGATTAATGATCACAGAGAGCTGAACAGATCTTTAATCCCAGTTGCTTTGGTCACGTCCTGTTGATATGATTATACGCCTTACTACGGAGACATGTTAATATGCGGCTGTCAATCAATTCAGGGGGCGGGGAAACCGCACTCCTACATCACGATGCGGTGGACCTCAAAATGGGAAGGATTTGGATCCTATTTTAACATCAGGAAGTTTAAAAAATATATACCTATTGTCTTTATATCACCCCAATATAACGTGTATGTAGACACACTATACCAGAGGTGTTCAAACTTGGTCTTGGAGGGCCGATATTCTGCTAAGTTTAGCTCTAACGTGCCTCAAAACATCTGCCAGGAAGTTTGTAGTATGTCTAGAAAGAGCTTGATTAGCTGGTTCAGGTGTGTTTGATTAGGGTTGGAGCTAAATTCTCAAGGCCACCGGCTCTCCAGGACCGAGTTTGGACACTTCTGCACTATACTTACACACTGTTCTGTCTAAACAGCTTCTAAAAGTTGATTTTCAGTATAGATGCCCTTTAAATGGCAGTATTAACTGTTTTATATATAATTTCATTCTGATTTATGATTTGTGGATGTGGAAGTGTAAATTGCAAGGTTTTCTTTGCGAGTCTTTCTATGCAACTTTTATGTGCTGCAATCTTATCTAGGTCTCATTGGAAGAAGAGATAATATAATAATATCTCAATGTGATCTCCTGGTTAAATAACGGAATAATAAATAAATGGCTGTGGACCAACCAGAAGAACACCTGAGGCAGGGCAAGCATTGCATGCTTCTGTTTACTGTTTTATTTGATGGCAACATGGCGGAGGAGACTCTTTAAAATAAAAATAAAACATTCCTAAGTGCTGCATCCTGCATTTTTAGACACAAAGATGCTTTCTGTGCGAATGGCCACATAGACTCCACTTCAGTAAACCGCTTCAGTCGGACCAAGCCACTTTGAAATTCACTAAGCTTCTGGATCCTGTAAATCTCTGTCCAGGGATATCGCATTTGCAGCTGAAATACTTCCAGAGTATCTTCTTGATTAGTATGTGATCTGTGTGTAAGCGATTCCCTGTCCTCTTTCTAATCTCCTGCTCTCCAGCGTCCTCCAGTCTCCACGCCGAGGCCGAAACGAGCTCAACTCATCTCCAGAAGAGGAACATTTAGACCTGGCCGCTCTTCACACAGCTGTCTCCTTTTCAAGCACAATCACCAGCGCCGAAGCATCGACATGACAGACCTAGACAGACAGCCTTGTGGCCTGAGTAATTTTGCCATTAATGTGGCAAAGAAGTGTTTCAGACAAACACAATTACACATCGAGATTGTCTGCCCACATGCATGAATAAGCAGGAGATGAGAGCTTGAACCGCCAGAACCAAATTAAGCCGCTCTCGGTTTTCTGCTATCCTGGATGCATTCAAGCACATAAGTATTATCTACTCTTCTCTTCTAAAAATACACAGTCACTGAACCCTGTTGAATACCTGTCTTCATGGACAGAGCAATCTGTTTTCAGTGCTGCCACAGTGATCAAAGCGGCCCACTCGCACCGTATAAATGCATCGGGCTCGAATTGTCCAACGTTAACGCTATCTAACACACTCGCTCAGCTTTTCCTCTTTGTACCATTCACACCTCCAACAAACCTCTGTCTAATCCCTTCATCCTCTCATAATGAGAGAAATGAGCTCGGGCTGCAATAACTTGATGAAGGTGAGAGCAAGACTGTGTGGGTGCTAAAACTCACATGAGGATCTGAATAAAGAACAGCGGCGCTAATCACGTAGCGAGCCCCAGATTGGGTTACTCATTATCTTGCTAATTTATGAAGTTTCCCTCCCTTTTGGGCTCCGTTTCCAGCTCGAGATGTTTTCTTTGGAAATAATAAGGTAATTAAATATATATGAAATAATGGTAATTAATTTTGCAGTGTATTCCTGGAGAAGTCTTATTTGGAAGAATGCGGATTCAGTGGATATGCGTCTCCTTGAAATTTATCTGCAGCTTCCCAGTGGAAAATAACAGAACATAAAAGCATATCTCAGCAAAACATAACGCATATCTGAACTGAGATGATTATTTGTGGCTGTGACACGGTTTAACACACATTTTGTTTTAAAATCCCACATTGTTTGGCTCTAATGAGTCCTGTACCCACAGTGTGTAGAAAAAAAAGGATTCGCTTAATAAAATTTTTTAATTAAAAATAGGAATCATCAGGAGATCATATTTGTGAGAGTGTCCGGTTTAATTACTCCACAAAAGAGATTTTGGCCGTAAACCATTATCGCCATGTATTATTAACAAGCTAATAATTTAGCATCAGAGAAACACTAACAGCACCCTGGCTTTGATTTAGGTAGTGCTAAACTCAACATTTTGCTTGGAGGGCTTACAAAATACAACTCACAGTGGACCTTTTAAACTCTCATTACAAATATTCACATAGCCTGGAGGAAGAAAACTGAATGATGTGTTAATTTTAACACAGCTCTGCTTAATTCCCATTATCTAATGCTTTTAGCGTAGTGGTCCTTTCCTGGTGTGGTACTTTTTTTCCCCCTCATTGTGGAAATATGTTACAGTTTTTTGTAATTTATACAAATGTTTTTGATTGCATATAGCTTGAAATGTTAATCTCAATCATGTTTATCTTCTCTTCTAATATGAGAATGTTATTTTGTGTTGGCAACTGGGGAGTGATGCAACATGGAGTGAGTTTTAACATCATCCGTTCAAGCAATTAGAAATGAGCTGCCGAGATGAAATCAACATTTGATTTTCAAATGATATATTAAAAGAAGTCACTAATAATGCAAAGGGCTGCATTTGACATTAACAATGCAGTAACATATTATAAAGTCTTTCAAAACAGCATTGATCAACACAAGCCATCATTTTTTGCCTGATCATGTTTATTAGATATTCACTATCCTCTTTAAATGTGTCTTGGAATGCTAAATTGTTTTCCGAAATCTAAATAAAAGTTATGTGGCAAAAAATTCTCCAAAAACAATACATTTTACAGGCCCATATCCAACCATGTAAATTTGACCCTAATATAAGATGGTTGGTTTTGGCCATACTTGGAATGGTTGTGAATATTAACACTCAAACAGCTGATGTCAGTGCCTGATGTACAAACATACACAGCATGATGTACTCTAAAATACACACATGCAAAATAATTATACTTTAGTTGTCAAAAAATATGTTTACTAATTGAGTTTTTGAAGTTTGTTTTTTGATTCTGAAAAATCACAGAAAGAGAGTGAAATGGAACAAATCATAAACGTACATTAAGCACTTATATTCAGTTGTTTACAAGTGTTTGTTGCTTTATTACTAACATACACAGCAAAATTCACAATGTATATGTTAAACTAACAAAATATACATGTTTAATAAAAGATTCTTATTAATTCTTCTAATAGAATTCAATTTGCCGTTTGCAACCATCTGCCATAATACTTATAATAATATTTACAGCAACATCTAATGCTCACCTTGTAAGCAATGTTAGTACATTTCATTTAATTTTAGAGTGATAACATTTAACCCTTGTGTACTGTTGGGGGATGTTTTCATCCACTCTGGTGTGTCTTAATTTGGCTACACATTTCTCTGTCTTTCAGCAAATGGAATGATTTTGGTGACAAATCTTATTTTTTACATATTTTGGGAAAATCCTTTGAGCATTTCCAAAAACTCAAACTATACACACTGGGCCAATTTACTACCCTTTTGTTATGTTTGGTGGTTGTTTTTGCCCCATTGACTTCCATTATAATTGATTATTTTCTATTAAAATGACACCTCTTCCCAACAGGGAAAACCACCATCAATAAAGAATGCATGATTATATGGTGTCATGGCTTTGCAATCAAAAAATGCCATTATAATGGAAGTCAATGGGGCAAAACAACCACTAACGAAACGAAAATGAAAGGGAGGTCAATTTGAACAATACACAAGGGTTAATTAAGAATATGTCATTTTGAACAACGACATAGTAACGTACTCTTTAAAATTAGGTTTTGTAATAATGTTTCAGCTCCAGTATTGTAGTAGGTTGTAACAACAACACTCTGTTCTTGGCACTAATGTATACAGTTTACCAATGAGTAGGGCCAGACAGAATCTGTGGATGTTTTTTTTGCAATTTCTGCTAAGAATTTTGGTAAAAATCTGTAGATTTCTGTGTAATTATTTTGGGAGTCTCATAACTAAAACCTTAATATGTGAAATAAAAAAAAAATACCTTTTTAACGTTTGTTTAAAATGCAAATCCAATTAGATTCACTTTATTTGGTAAACAAAGCAAGTCTCTCACATAATACAATATATCTACTAAAAGACAAAAAATATTACTTTACAAACTGCATTGTACATAAATCAGATAAACATTTTCATATTAGTCAATAATATTACTGTAATTAATTTAAAAACTTAATAAATTTAGATTTACACACATTTACTCAAGTAAATAAACATAATTAATGATGGGCTAAAAATCTGCAGAAATTCTGCACGTGCATATTCCGTGTGGGCCTACCAATGAGTAGCATGAAGAGCAGCAGAAAATATAGGCATATTATATTTAGATTTGAAACTCATAGAACAAAAACACACTGAGCTACACTCATTAAAACAAAACGTTACATCAGTCCTGGGTCTCTTATGTTCTTGTTTATATACACAGCAGGCATTTATGGTAATTTCAGTTTTGATTTTTATTTACATGCTGTGCTGCAAAGCAATTTGACTCGGTTATTGATTTCATTTATATTCTGTTTATTAGTGTCAGAAACATTGCAATTGTTAAAGCTTTGAGGAATCATCAACTGTGTGATTCATCCTCAGAACCCCTGTAGCGGTTAATTCTTATCTTATTGGGACAGTCTACTCTCTTCCAGTGCGCGAATGAATTCTACTGAATTGTCATTCTATATCTGGAATATGCTAATGGGAGTCTAACGATATGGCCGCTTCTGATCCCATACTGTATACTGTAGAATTAATTACCTTACACTGAATTCTTGAAAGTGGCATCCAGACAGGAGGAGAAAAGTCCTGTCCTTGCTGAAGTGAGTCATTATGCTTGTAAATGAGTCCAGAATTGCCCTCAAATGCACAAGTACTAAAGCACTCTCTCTATTGATCTGAAGAGCTCTCGGTGTGTTCAGATGTGTGCTTAAGAGTGATGTCCTCCATGCTACCTCTCTGAAGAAGGACAGTCTGCAGCTTTAAATACAACTGCTTTGCTTTTCGCTCACAGGCTGAAAGAATACTTGCACAATGGCTTTGCCGCATTGTCCTGAAGGTTTTTTTTTTCTATGTATATGCTAAATTGTAATGCTTTTATTCAACTTGTTTGGAAGACTATTTTTGTGTGTCTGTGTAAATTTGGGGTGTTTGATTCTCAGCGTGTGAATTTGTCCTGATCAGTTCTATCATTTCAAAGTGTGTTTTAGTTAATCAGTTCTAAACAGTTGTCATATGTAACAAAGCCTGATTAATTTTAGGTTGCTGCATGCTACACAGATGACTGTTAATCATTAACATCTTCAAAGATATTTTGCATTGAGTTACTCTCTGTATATTTACAGTCAGTTATCCGAAACAGTGAACCTAAATCACCATAGGGGAGAACAGGGCACGAAGTAAGACTTTTTGGTTTTTAGCCAAATAATAAACTAAGTAATGGGGTTAGACAAACCATATATATATATATATACCAACAATACACAACCAGCACTAAAAGTTTGGTTGTCGGACCTATGGTTGCTGTGCAGTATTGCCAAAGGTAGGAATAATAAATTCAGCTTATTTAAATAGTATATTTCCTCAGTATTTAACTCTTTTTATTCTACAGTACATAGATAATGAATGTGTATTTATTTATTTATTAATTGGATAAACACATTTGGATTTATTTGCATTATTATCCATTATTATACAATGCATTTATTTGCATCATCAGCAATAAAATAGATTTTTTTAATAAAAAATATTTTCTATAAAAAAACATTGTTTAGATAAAAAAATTCTCAAAATTAACTTAAAAATTCCACCTTTTATCATAGAAGACGGTAGTAAAAACAATAAAAGATTTTACTTTCACAGATTTAAAAAATAGACTATAATAATAAAAATAATTTTATGCTGCAAAAACGGTTTCTCCTGTGTTTCATCCAAATTTCGCTGAACATTTTTTCAATAAATGGCAGAAAGGCATCTGCCAACACTGTGGTGAAAGCCTCGGAAGCATGCAATGGTTTACCCTGAGCAAACACATTAAAACACATTAACATTTTACCCCGCATTTCTTTGTGCCCCGCGCTCCCCTATATACAGATATTGATTTCAAGAATGACCTAGCTGCTGAACGGATCTTATTTCTCTTTCTTATTTTCTGTACTTATTTCTGATCTTATATCAAGTAAGGTATTGCAGGTATATAATCTACGCATCTTATCGGTAATGGATATCAGCATAAATTTCCATATCAGGCCATTTCCAATGTTTACATTTTTATTAATTATCAGATGTTTCATGGAACATTGCTAAAAATTGTGCATTCCAACAAACATTATTCTGTGATATAACAGTTTTGTTATTTTCTGAGGTGAAATGCAGCTATTGTAGACACTAGCTGGATTTCCATCAACCTGTATTATTGCATATTTTTAAATATCACATGAGAAATGAGTGATTAAAGTGGCGGGGAAAGAAATTGAATTAAAAACTTGAGGTGGTTTTAAATAGAGATGCATGATGTTGGAAAAATTGGACATTGCGTGAATCAAGAATGATGTTAAATTGTGATATGAATGTAGTCTTACCAGATGATTTGAATAGCGCTGTTTGGAAAGATTTAATTCATTTAGATCAACTGGAATGATCAATACTTTTTTTATTATTTATGCAGTGCATTTGCATAAATATTAATAAATTACAAGCAAAAAATAAATAAACAGTGCTTTATGGTTTTCCGGGGACATCATTGTATAAATAATAATAATAAAAAAATTTAATAGTGTGAAACAGTGGCTTAGTGATTAGCACTGTCACAACAAGAAGGTCGCTCGTTCAAGTCCCAGCTGGGTCAGTAGACATTTCTGTGTGGAGTTTGCATGTGCATGTGTGGGTTTCCTCTAGGTGCTCTGGTTTCCCCCACAGTCCAAAGACATGCGGTATAGGTGAATCGAATAAACTTAATTGGCTGTAGTGTATGTGTGTGAATGATTGTGTACGGATGTTTCCCAGTACTGGGTTGCAGCTGGAAGGGCATCCGCTATGTAAAACATATGCTGGAAAAGTTGACGATTCATTCTGCTGTGGGGACCCCGATGAATAAAGGGACTAAGCCGAAGGAAAATGAATGAATGACAACCATATTATTGTATAAATAATTACAAAATTTTTATATATTATATTTTTTAATCTGTAATGAATAATCTAATCCTGCGATGTGACTAGTGCCAATACACACATTGTGATATCGATGATCAAACAATATATTTTTCTACCCTAGTGTTAAACTTGTGCAAATGAGTTAATGCGAATAATGCTAAATGGATATGAAATTGTCGAATTAACTCTGACATACAGTAGCAAATGTAGCTCATGCCACTAATCAGCTGTCTCCATTTTTCTAGCCTTGTTTACTGTTGGTTACTAGATTACCAATATTACAGTCAACCCATAGATATTTACATTAGATTTCGCCTGCGCTGTTGTTGTCTAATGGAAGGAGTGCATCAACAGAGCCGCCATTTTAGTACAAGGTAGCGCTCCTTTGAAATGAATGTGGGACCAAGGTGTTGTGGAGGACTAGCCATCCGGAGCCATAGATATGTAAACATATATACATAAATCTATGATTGTGATTTTTCCCGGTGGTCAGTATGCAAATATTTTTTGCATTCATTAAATTTCTTTTCGGCTTAGTCCCTTTATTAATCAGAGGTCGCCACAGCAGAATGAACTGCCAACTCATTCAGCTGAAGTATGACAAGAAAATGAAGTATGACAACAAAATGCTGCGATGCTAGAAACTTGTATTATTGTCAGCTAAGTGAACGAGTCGTTCATAACAGAGACTCTCTCCGTTAGTATTAAAGTAAAGGCAGGAGAGGGGGTGTGTTTCAGGGCACGGATTAGATCAAATTTAACAGGGAGGGAGGATAATACATTTCCATAAACACAAACACACGCTCTTTGCCATCGCTGTAGAAAAGTGATGTACTGTAAATTTATAATTTTCGTAATTAAAAAAAAATATTTGCCTACTGACCACCAAGAAAACTCCCAATAATAGATGTATCCGGATGTGTATGTATCTCTGGCTCTGGATTGCCAGTCCTCCACCACACCTTGGTCTCACATTCATTTCAAAGGAGCACTACCCTATACTAAAATGGCAGCTCTATTGACGCATTCCCTCCAATAGACAACAATACAAGACAACAATAATATAAATATCTATGCAGCCCCACAAACAACTTTTCAAAATTCTCATTTTTTTTTTTTTTTTTTTTGCAAACTTTCAAAAGATTCGCTTCACTTTAAGATGGATACCCGGCTACTGGTTGTGCTTTTGCATGATTACAGTCCGTTATCGTGCAATGCAGTGTTTGAACAAGCACTTCTTTGAGTGTATAAGAGCTGCTTCCCTGATCCACACAGCTCCAAACCATACTCACGTAAACACTGAGTACTGATATACTCAGACTGCTAGAAACTTGAGCTGCTTCAAGCTACAAGTGTTGTTCAACAGCTTAAAATTCATTGTGAGAGATTTTGCTTCCTCTCAATGTGGTTTTCATTTTCCTGCCTGCACGACAGTTTTTGATTGATTACCTCTCTGCACGGCTGATGGCTGCAACTTTCGCATGCAAAACAGTTAAATTGCCTTGCCACCTCTGCTGCTGCAGGTAGGAAGAGGAATTGTGCGAGAGAGAGTAGGTGCAAAAGAGGAAGGCAGAAAATGAGAGAGACGTACAGAGAGATGGCATGTTTATTATTGCACGGGGATCTTCTTATTGGCTCCTTTGTGGCTGTGAGCGACATGAGAGGACAAAGTGTGGTGTAATTAATTAAGCTGTAGGCAACCGAAATCCATTTTTTCTCAACCACCGCCTGTACACTTTCAATTACTCCTGCTGTTTAAACAATTACACACAAACACATTCTTGATGCACCGTTTGAATTATTCATCGACTCCAAAAGCAATTTTTGATGCAGAGCCACAAGCTCGAACTGGCGCCTGCTGTAGAGGTTTCGGAGAAGTGCGGAAGCTTCTCTGTTTTTGAGAAGTAACTGATAGTAGAAAGAAACCATTGTCCCTTTTTATAAATTATGTAATTATCTAATTTATTCTAGTGAAATGGTTGATCCTGAATAGGCTCTTTCTCTCTTATATGGTGCAGAAAGTCTTTTTATATTAGGGTGCGAGTTTCTTTCTCTCAGTTTGTTTAATTATTTTGCGACACAACTTGCAGAACATCTAAAACTATGTTTTGTGCTAGGCTAAATTAGCTAAATAGTGAAAATGTGCAATTCAATAGTTTAAATGACAGAGCTAACATTTTTTTCAAATGAACAGGACTAACCGCACAGTCCCAGCAGTTTGTTTTAATTAACCCAAACCTATCAAGTGTAAATGTGAACTAGGTGAATATTTGTTTTCATCTTAAGAAAATCAGTTATTTAAATCAGAATTTAATCCTTTTTAGACTTACAAAATGGTGAAAGTGGATAAAAGTCTTGGCCATTTCTTTTTTTTTTAGTAGTGAAGCAGTTTTGTTCTGTCAAGTTCATTGTTTTTAAAATAATATTTTGATTTGGCCTGATGCAATTCCATTAAATATTTTTTATGATATTTAAAATTCTTGATCCAAAAATCAAATATAAAATTTGAAAACTTTGAATCAAATATGTTTAATGAAATACACTCACCGGCCACTTTATTAGGTACGACTGTCCAAGTGCTTGTTAACGCAAATTTCTAATCTGCCAATCACATGGCAGCAGCTCAATGCATTTAGGCATGTAGACATGATCAAGATGATCTGCTGCAGTTCAAAGCGAACATCAGAATGGCGAAGAAAGGTGATTTAAGTGACTTTGAACATGACATGGTTGTTGGTGCCAGACAGGCTGGTCTGAGTATTTAAAAAAATTGCTGATCTACTGGGATTTTCACGCACAGCCATCTCTAGGGTTTACAGAAAATGGTCCAAAAAAGAGAAACTATCCAGTGAGTGGCAGTTCTGTGGGCTCAAATGCCTTGTTGATGCCAGAGGACAGAGGAGAATGGCCAGACTGGTTCCAGCTGATAGAAAGGCAACAGTAACTCAAATAACCACTCAAAAAAAACAGAGGTATGCAGAAGAGCATTTCTGAATGCACAACACATCGAACCTTGAGGTAGATGGACTACTGCAGCAGAAGACCACACCGGGTGCCACTTCTGTCAGCTACAGGAAACTGAGGCTACAATTTGCACAGGATCACTAAAATTGGGCAATAGAAGATTGGAAAAGCGCGGCCTGGTCTGATGAGTCTCGATTTCTGCTGCTACATTCAGATGGTAGGGTCAGTATTTGGCATCAACAACATGAAAGCATGGACCCATTCTGTGTTGTATCAACAGTTCAGGCTGATGGTGGTGTAATGGTGTGGGGGATATTTTCTTGGCACACTTTTGGCCCATTAGTACCAATTGAGCATTGTGTCAACGCCATAGCCTACCTGAGTATAGTTGCTGACCATCCTTGGTTACTGCCAGCAGGATAACGTGCCATGTCATAAAGCGTGAATCATCTCAGACTGGTTTCTTGAACATTACAATGAGTTCACTGTACTCAAATGGCCTTCACAGTCACCAGAACTCAATCCAATAGACCACCTTTGGGATGTGGTTTGCATCATGGATGTGCAGTCGACAAATCAGGTCAATATGGACCAAAATTTCTGAGGAATATTTCAAGTACCTTGTTGAAACGATGCCACAAAGAATTTAGGCAGTTGTGATGGCAAAAAGGGGTAAGGTCTACCTCATAAAGTGGCCAGTGAGTGTAAATCAATGTGATATAGGTCAAATGAACAGTTATTTGATAAAATTAATTTAATTTCAAAGTTGAAGATGGTGTTTGATAGAGGAATGAAACCAAAACTTGGGGAATTCATTGGGCTGATTAATTAATTGGAATTAATTAATCTGATGAATTCAATCAGAAACAAAACCTTGCTATGTGTATGTTGGAGATGCAGAACAGTTCTGCTTTGGCATTATAAAATGTATTTTCTTTGGGAAACTGACAAAATGGACCAAATTACGATAGCACACAAAATATTACACAGCATCGTAGGCATGGGACTATAACGATTTCAAGGTATACCAGGGTTTGGAAAAGCCAAGGTTTTAAAACCGCCAACATTTTCTGTAGTACCGTTCCTAAGGTATGTATGTGTATGTGTTTTTTATTTATTTATTTATTTTTTTTTTTTTTAGGACAACAGTATCTCCAGCAGAACAGATATCCAAAGATGCCATTTAAATGGTAAAGAAATCTGTGTTTTTTAAACAAATGAAGACAGCAGAAGTCGATGATTCATTTGAGTTGTTTAGCCTGACATGTTTACTGTTCCGAAATATTCTAAATGTTTCTTAAAATAAAATATATTTTGTTCAAAGGGAAAAAAACTTTTAGATTTTTTACCCAGACATTTAAAAAGAATATAATTTAGAGCAGTAATCACAATACCGTGGTACTGGGAAACCATGATGTTTTTATCCAAGGTTATCATACCGTCAGAATCTTATACCGTCCCATGCCTACAGCATTGGCTTACGATTGAACTGCTGTATAAAATCAGTAATGCATTAGCATTCATTAGCAATTATCAACTGTATGAAACAATATTTTGGTTTGAGGTTGACGTTAAATGTATAGAAAATATAAATAGATATAGAAATATATAGATATTACATATAATATATAGAAATATAATATTATTAATTAATGTAAAATATATTTTAACAATAGTTAAACACAAAACTACAAAATTCTGTTTACATCTTCTGGTCATGTATTGATTCACATCAGCTATTTCTAGAATAATCATGACTGGATTGTTTTCGTTCTTTAGCTTTTCCTTTCCCTACACAAATTATTCAGAATTTTTTTTCCATGGCAAGGCACTTGAAATGTATGCACAACTGGAACACGAACCACACTATCTTCCACACTCCACTCTGTTGCTCTGTCTATATTTGTTTTAAGCCGGGAACTGTCAAGTTTGTTTTCACAGAAAGAATACATTTAAAACTACAACAAAAAACAATAAGGGCAATGTTTGGCCATGCATCAGCAGCTCAGTTTCTCTTCCTCCCTGCTGAATATCTGAACAATCAGCCTGAGCTCATCTGCAATATAGATTCCTCACTCGCTCGCTGGAAATTGTTTGTTCTGAAACTGATGGCACAAACAAGCCTATTAAACTTCTGTTGTTTGCGAGATATGAAATCAATTAGAGAAGATTAATGGATAGAGCAGATCAGTCTTTTACTGTGCTGTGAAGACTTTGATTACCCCAGCAAATCCCCCTTGAAACCACTAATCATCAAATGGAGAATCAGCTTCGTGTCATCAGTATATTGTAGCCATGACAACATCAGCGATATGTCATTTTAAGTTTTACACTCGTGGCATTATGGGAAAAAGAAAGAGCATTAACACATTCAACCAAAATGACCTGACAGAGATGAAGTCTGTAACAACACAACATATGGAAGCAGAAATGCTCACACTTCAGCTCTACTAAATCATGCTTTAGGTTTCTTTATGACAGATTTTAAACACGTTGTCATGTAAACAGTATTCCGACTTGTTTTATTGTTTTACAGCGTTGAATCACAGTGCTGGGAGACTTTGTTAACACTGATTAATAAGAGAGCTATACATTATTTTATATTTGCGTTAAAATAAAGTGAAACATGAAGTCTCCACGTGTTAAATAAAAAAGAATAATTAAATGATAGTTGTGGTTTAATTGTACGCATTTAATATAATGTATATTTATATTCTGTAAATTGTAATGTTAGCATGCTAGTTTCATTGTAACATTTAAAATGTTTAATTAGATTTTTTTTGTCGTTTATTTTTTCAAAAAAGACTCAAATCGACAACAAGGCATCTACAGTTTGAGAGAAAATGTGTTTTCTGCACCACAGGCTCATTGTGGGTATGTAGCCCTGTCTACATTTCTGGAGAACGCAAATTATGTAGTCAGAATTACGTATGTCTGCATTTTAAAATGAACAGTATAATAGTTCATAATAGTCAAAAAGGTGATGGTAATAGTTAAACATGGCAGTTTGTTTATGTTTTAGATTGCTTAAACAATCATTTGTTCCTTTGTTTTTTCTGGCTACTCTCTTGTTTTTTTGCACGTCAGTCTCCCATTTGTTTGTTTCTGAAAGGACTGGATGTCAGAAGCACTTCAATAATCACGCGCATGTTATTATTATCAGCTCAAGAAGTTTGTTATGTCAAATATAGAAGAGCGGCGAGCGCAAGCGAGAAAGTGAAACAGTTCACGCTTTAGACAGCCTTGTAAAAAACTAAGAGGCACAGGGTAGGCTCTGCTCTTCTTCTTGGCCTTGTTGCTGTTCATGAAGATGATGACAAGGTTAGCATGAGCTCGGCTTGTTATTATATATATAAATTATTATGGTGTAATGTCTCTGCTGTGTACTTAAAAATGTTGGTTCCTTTGTTTTCGTTCTTCTGGCTTATTGCTCCCTTTGCAAAGGGTACTCAAAAAATGGTACGGTACGGTTCGCTTTTAGGTACCTTTTGACAGTGGAAACGGCCATAAAAGCATACCGAACCAAATCGTACTGTACCGTACCACTCAGTGGAAACGGGCCATTTGAAAACACTATCAGTTGGGTTTAGGGACGGTGGTGGGTGGGTCAGTCGGTCAGTCATTCAGTTAGTCGACAGCAACCTGGTCTGGTAGGCTGAAGTGTATATTGCGCCCTCTGCTGGATTTATGCTAGAAGATGACAGGCGAGAGAAATTTGAGATCAATACACAGATCAGCATACACAGCAGCTTCTTTTTGATTTGCAAAACCAAAAACTGCGAGCAGATGTTCCTCCAGTTACGTATTTAGCTTTCCCCGGAAATGTAGACCTGGGTACGTATCCGTAATGTGCCTGGGTTGTTTTCCTGCAAGGCTGTGACCTCAATCATAACCAAAAATGTTAGTTTTTAGTTTTAGATGTATACGGAAGTGTCTGTATCATTGTGCTAATGTTTTTAAAGTATTCTCTGCTTTTATAATAATGCACATCATAGTATTATTTCTTTTATCAGTATTGATTGTCAGATTATGCTTTTTAATCCTCATTTCTCCTATTGTAATGTCATTTGATAACAACTTAAAACCACTTTATTGTTTATTAAACCTCTATGTGAATGTTCATTTATATACTATAAATTGTAATGTTAGCATGCTAGTGTCATTGAAGCATTACAAATGTTTACGTTGCTAATCTCTAAGATTCTAGCTTTTGATGTTTTATTTTTCTTAAACTGGATTAAATCAACAAGGCACCTGCAGTTTGAGAGAAGGTTAGTTTTCTAGCAAGGCGGTGACCCCAATTATAACCAACAATGCTAATGTCCGGAATTTTGTTAGAGCCCAGGTCTCCACTCAATTTGAGAATTTATTAGTGGTTTGAAAAAGGTTCCACTCTCAAATCTCCCTACAGGCTGACCCAAACACTTGTGCAAAGAACAATGGGGAGAAATACAGGGCCAGATCCAAATCCACACAGCCCCAAGATTAGACGTGCTGCCAAAGGCAGTTCTACTAAATACTTGACTGCCAGCAGTTGAATTTCTGCCGCAGATAATAATTTTTTTACCAATTTGTAAAAATTTGTACTTTACAAGACATGTTTTTTGTTTTAAATAATAAATAAGGCATAAATAATAAGGCATAAAAACTCCCAAAAGTATTTAATTTGTGTTCAATAATTTCTAGGAATGTTTCTGTTTCTGTTATCCACTTAAAATTGGTGCATTTATGACATGTCTAAGCTAATTCTTGTAATTAAATTCTGGGAGCTCAGTCTTCTACTACATAAAACACATAGAAATACAATTCCGGGTCCAAGAACAGTTCTAAATGGACTGTCACATGTTTTTATCTCGAAATGACTGTAATTACAACATGGCACAAATGCAGCTAAACTTCCAAATGTGCCAAATATTTATTTTGTGCACAACAACTGTAATTCATTTTGACTAATTTGTGGAAATGTTTGTTTTGGCACTTGAGAACTTTGTGATTACTTTGTGATTCTGTGTGTGACATTGGTAAACATATGTTTGACTTTTTTTGTGTGTTTTTAGAGAAAAGAATAAGAAAAATAAATCTGTCTTAGTTCAGATACATTAATAGATGTCACATTTGTAATAAAAAAATCATAAAGCTGATGTGATAACGTTGATATACAGTAGCACTTCCTCAATGCTCTGGCAAGGAAAGATTTTGGATGTAATATGTGGTTGTGTGTGTGTGTCTGGTGGCTTCAGGTATTGTGAGGTCAGATTGGCATTCATAGAACCGCTGTCTGGATAGGAGAGAGAGAGAGAGAGAGAGAGAAAGATGGAGAGAGTGAGCGAGAGTGTGACAGAGAGCAGATGGAGGACGGCCCAGGGGCTGAGACTGTACGACTCTCCCATTGTTCCTACAGGCGAGCTGGCACTGTCAGGAAGATTGGATGGAAGCGGCAGAGATGGACGGAACGTCTCTGCTAAAATAATGTGCCTTTAGGAGCTGCATTATATAAGGCTATTAAACTGTCAGTGTGTGCTGGCGTACATGCGGGAAGATAACCTTTGTTTTTCAGCAGATGAAAAACGCATTCCATGTTTGTTCTGCTGTAGTAACATCCATGGCCTGCATCCGTCGGTGCGTGTGGGGGGAATTATCACAGATGACTGTCTTCTCTTATGCCGCTGAGATATATTTAATACAAAGAAGGACAAGCAGGATGCTGTGCCGCAGTCGAGCCCTGATTCTGTCAGAGGCACTTTGTTGGGAAGACTTGGGGCGGCTTCGGCAGCCTAGAGCTGCAGATGGAGAAACGGCATCCAACGTCACCTCTGTTATTGAGCTTTATTGAGCCCTCCTGGATATTTACTCCGGTGAAACTCTAATGGCAGAGTGGAAACCAGATGACACTTTGATTCAAAGAGATCCGGGCATGTCTTTTCTATAGCCTGTGAAGGATTAGATTTCAGATCTCTCACAATAAGTGCATCAAACGGTTACCCTAGTTAAAGTGCCACGTTACACTATTTTAAATGTTACAAATTTTACTCTGGTGGTCTCCTAGGACTGGTTTATATTCATGCAAAGTTAGAGCTCAAGACAGCACCTAAAAGGTTGAATTTTGGTACCTTTTTTTCCTGCCAGTGCAACCTAATGTTGAAAGAGGTCACAGTGGTGCTACTGCAGTTTTTTTTTTAATTGCTAAGCAGTAAATTTAGTTTAACCTCTTAAAGTCAAGAGCTATTTTGGGATTTCGCCTGGATTTTGCCTACCCAAATTCAACAGCTTCTTAAATCCACATGCAAAGGTGTAAATGCAAAGGTTTGGTATCATTTGAAAAAGAAAACCCTTTGAGTTTTATAAAATCACTGTTAAAAGTGAATAAAATAATTGTTGTCTGTGTTATAATAAACCCCTCCAAAAAAGTCTGTGTTCTAGGTTGCTGTAAATAATTTTGTTGGTTTCTGCACATGTCAGTAATCAGAAAAAAGTAAAATGTCTCTATCATAATCTATGCAAAAGTTATTCTGTTCCAGCTGATGAGAGAACGGAACCACTCATGATGAAATGTAATGCTAACACACATAAAACTGTTTAAAAGAAAAATATAGTTCTTCATTTGACCAGTCATTTATTGTACATGGCCACTAAATGCTTTGTTGAAAATTTTAGTTAGATTTTAGGATTTGTTACAAAGCTATCTAATAAAAATCACAAATAAAAGCAGCTTAAACCAAATGAAACAATAGTAGCTATATTTCCATCCACCTTTTTTATGCACATACATTTAAAAAATGGCCATAAAAAGTATGCAAGTAGGACAAACTGTTTTTATTTTATTTTAAAAAAAAATTTGCATAAACTAATAATAAAACAAAAACATAAATGCACTGTTAAATTATAAACTGGTGCAATCACCGTCTTCGCCTTTTGATGCGCAAGACAAAAGATAGAGGCTTTTCCTTCCACAGCAAATTCTATTTCTCTTTTTGATATTTTGATAACTGGATATTGCCCAGTTTATCAGGAGGTCATGATGTTGTTCTTTTTGACACATTAGATTGAAACTGTGCTTTATTTACAAATATTTTTTGTGATTTTCCAGTTTTGTGCTTTAAAGCTTTTAAACACGATAGATAATCACTATTCCCATTTTATTTTTACTTTTTACTGTGGTAGTGAAGTTGCTGTACTCAAGGTTATCAATATCTTCAAATGTACACTACCGGTCAAAAACTTGGAGTCAGATTTCTTTTTCATGTTTTTTTTTAAGAAAATTATTCTGTTCATTAAAAAAATGTTAAATACTTATAAAATATTTTTTTCTTACTTATTGTATATATTTTCAAATGAAATCGAGTCCAGTCATTCTTGCTTTTATAACTATTACCATTATTATTATTATTATTATTATTATTATTATTATTATTATTAACAATAATAATTTATATTAGAGTGATCTGTGAAGGATCATGTGACTCTGAAGACTGGAGTAATGAAGCTGAAAATTCATTATTAAAATCACTGCAAGAATTTATTCAATTAAATTATAAACGTTATTTTATATTGCAAATCCATTTTACAATTTTACAATTTGTACTTTATTTTGATTAAATAAATGCAGCATTGGAGAGCAGGATAAGCTGATTTTAAACATTTAAAAATCCTACTGACCCCAAACTTTTGACCGATAGTACATAATATAAGACTGTTAGGATTTTTACACTTGGTAGTATTTTTCTACTCTGAATCCCTATTCATGCTCCTGCTACTCTCAAGTCAAGCTACTTTAAAATGCTTTTTTTTGATTTTTAAAGAGATTTCAGCTTTAATAGACAGGTGATTGGAGACAAGAAAGCAGAGAGAGAGGGGAAAAATTGGCAAAGGACCTCAAGTCGGGAATCAAACGTGGGTCGCCATGAGCACCTTATTGCTGTCACCGTACTTAACCTCTGTGCTAGTTGGCGTCAACTTAAATGTGTTCCTAAAAAACTAAACTTGCAATATTATTAATGTTACATGTGCAGCACTACCAAATGAGGTGTTAGTGCCATCATCTGTAAAGTCTGGAGTCCTTCAGTGCCAAAACCACTTCTCATAATAAAAATCGTCATCTCTCACAGTGTGTGAAATGATTAGTTCAAGGAATTGGCCTGTCTAAGCCCTTTCCAAGAGCCTGTTTAACTCTGATTGGCAAGAGATTGTCTCAGTCTCTTGTGATTGGGCTATTACATACAGTTAATGTTTATAGCCAAATGCTCATAACCATATGTGAATTCATTTGTGCTTCTAAAGCACTGCGATGTGATCAGCGACAAATCAGTTTTCATGTCATTTTGATGACTTGACTTGAAACTTTGCAGACCTTTTACATTTTCCAAACGCTGCTACATTACATGCTACATTGTAGTAGGTAATATTCAAAAACTAAACTGGATTTTAGGGGGTTTTAATCTTTATTTGATAGGTCAGTGAAGAGCGAGATGGCAATGAATGGGAGTAGAGAGAGAGGGGAAGGTTCGACAAATGACCTTAAGTCGGGAATTGAACTTGAGTTTCCATAGTGCTATATGTTGATGCACTTAACCACTAGGCGGTTGGCGCCTACAAAAGAGGGTACTTTTAATCCAATTTGGGTTTGTCTGTCTAGGAGTTCTTGATACCTAGAGAGAGAGGGATCACTTTCTTATTCATCTCAGAGGCAATTGCTCACTGGCGTAGGGCCAGGCCTGGAAGTGCGTGGCCTGCAGGCTGCCATCCTCATGGGCGCTCAGTTCTGCTGCCAGGTTGTTTTGAGCCAATTAACTGAACTTAAATGGCATGTGACTAATGACTGTAGAGCCCAGAGGAAAATGATGTCATGAACACACTGATTGGAAACAGAACGCACACAGTCCCAAACTCTTCATCTTGAGCTGAGAAGTCGACAGAAGCAGCAAAGAAATTATGTTCATTTGCATTTTAGGAGACACTTAAAAAGAATTAGGCTCTTTTGAAGCTTCTACAGTTATATAGTGAAATAAAAAGTTTTATTACATGCTTCAGCTCTGAATTAATATATATTTTTTACAATCTGCACACTTAATTTTGCTAGAATGAACCTTGTTTATTGATTTCATTTAATTAATTAATTTAGAGCTAATGTTTTTTTATGTTTTTAAGTATAGAAATAAATGATATATCTCTGTTTAATGATCAATTTTTCTTATTTCCCCCAAAAATAAAACAAAATATTATGATGCTGGATCAGTTTGGCTAATTCCAATTTATTTTCAGTACTATCTCCCTTTAATACATTTTACCAGCAAAATAAATCTGAAAAGGCTTTTTTTATGAACCTTTATTCTCATCATATTATGAAGATGCTTATGGTGCAATAGGTAATAATGCTTTACACCATGTGCTCAACCAAGCAGTGGTACTAAAATATTTAATAATAATTTCAATAGAGACTCTAGTATATATTTAACTGCGAGGATAAATCCGTACTGACAGTAAATGCATTTGAAAATGGGCTTGAGTACTTGCACAACAAGACCTACATAGATCAGTAGACTACACTTGGTTCATTTTTGCTTTAAAATGTCTATATAGAGACCAAAATAAATCTATTTTAATTAAGCATTCAAGCCGAGTCTTCTGAAGAGACACATTCACTTGATGCACAATTTGAATTATAATACCTCTCGAATAGTGTTATATATTTTGCTGACTTATATACTTACATTATCCCAAATGTTTCAAAGACTGATCAAATCCAAAGAAAAAAAGCTATTTTAACTATAGATACGAACCCTTGCTATGGACGTCTCACACACTCATTTATATGTAAGAATATAAAATAAATCTGCTCATCACAGTGATTGTGTCTTTTTTGGAGATTTGGATTAAACTACTTTTTTATTAGTTTTTTTTTTTTAAATGATCTTTATGGATCTCTCATGCTTTATGGCCCTATTCTGTTCTCTTAAATTATCATGTGTATATATTTACACAATTTTACAAAAATGTATATATATATTTTTGTTCTAATAATTTCAAGACTATATCAAGATTTACACTGACTGGCTACTTTATTATCACACCTTACTGGTATCAGTTTGGACCCTCTTTTGCCTTAATCCTTTGTGGTGTAGATTTAACAAGATACCGGAAATATTCCTCTGAGATTTTGGTCCATATTGACATAATAGCATCATGCAGTTGCTGCAGATTTGTTGGCTGCACATCCATGATGCAAATCTCCAGTTCCACCACATCCCAAAGGTGCTCTCTTGGATTGAGATCTGGTGACTGTGGAGGCCATTTGAGTACAGTGAACTGAACTCATTGTCATGTTCAAGAAACCTGAGAGGTTTTGCTCTTTATGACATGGCACGTTATCCTTCTGGAAGTAGCCATTAGAAGATGGGTAGACTGTGGTCATAAAGGGAAAAACATGGTAAGCAACAATACTCAGGTAGGCTGTGGCGTTGACACAATGCGGTGTGGTCTTCTGCTGCTGTAGCCCATCTGCCTCAAGGTTCGATGTGTTGTGCAATTAGAGATGCTCTTCTGCATACCTGGTTGTAACAAGTGACCACTGGCATCAACATGGCATTTGTGCCCACAGAACTGCCATTCACTGGATATTTTCTCTTTTTCTTACCATTCTCTGTAAACCCTAGAGATGGTTGTATGTGAAAATCCCAGTAGATCAGCAGTTTCTTAAACACTCAGACCAGCCCGTTTGACACCAACAACCATGTCACATTCAAAGACACTTAAATCACCTGTCTTCCCCTTTCTGATGCTCGCTTTGAACTGCAGCAGATCGTCTTGACCATGTCTACATGCCTAAATGCATTGAGTTGCTGCCGTGTGATTGGCTGATTAGAAATTTGCGTTAACAAACAGTTGGGCGTGTACCTAATAAAGTGGCCGGTAAATGTATATAGGAATTGCTGTCTTTACTGACCTTGAGATAGACTGATATAGCTATCTAGTAGTAGATATACAGTATGATAACTTGTTCAAGTCACATCTTGCCATGATGAATGGAGATGTGGCGTGAGGTTCGTGCAATGCCTTATAAGAACATGTCTGGTTGTATGTTGATGCATAGGAGTGTGTCATACATTTTCACAGCTTCATGTGCTGGAAGAGCCATATTGATCAAGGAACTAACAAGTAAAGTGAATCTGACAGCCAATCTATATTTCCCAGAATCTCAGAGAGATTGATATGATATCTGCCCTCTAAAACCACAGCAAGGAGCTCATAAGTCAAACTTACGTTGCTGTTATAGTAAAGAGACAGAAGAACCTCAGTTATTAAATTAATGTGCTGTTATGCTCAACGTAATACAGTTAGCCGCCAGTCTACCATTAACACTTGCATTTTAAGTCTCTGATCTACACAGGTCGATTCCGGTTTTGGTTGGTTTGATGACAGCTTACTTGTCCTTGGACTTAGCAATGGTCTCCCGGGGGCCCGATCAAATGTGTCTGTTTTGGTTTTGTATAGGTTCGATTCAGGTCTCGGTTTGTTAAAGATGGGTTATTTTCTACATCTGGAGAGTTCCGTTTCCTAACACATAAACATGGCAGCTATGCATGCATGACAAACACAATTTGCTTAGTGCCGTTGCAGCTGTCAGTGCTGAATAAAGACCTGGTCTCATGAATCACCCATGCTCATCTGTCTGTCTGCAAGAACAGCCGGCAGCACATCTGTGGGAAACGCCACCCGCTCCTCGCTCAGTCTGTCTCTCCGTCTGTCTCACGCTCTGTGCTTTTCGCTCACTCCGTCCTTCACTTCTCACTCCTCTCTACATTTCAAATACATATAATCATCGATTTGCATCTCTGCATCAAGTAAATCAGGACCCTTGAGCCAACAGAGCAGCCGATGTACTCGAATCACGTAGAGAAATTAAAACAGATGCAATCCCGAGCGCAGATGCAATCCATTTTAGATTCCTCAAAGTGTTTTACAAAACTTGTGGAATTTTTGATGATTGAAAGATTGACATGTAGTCATTTTAAATGAATGCATTTGATTTATTAAAGCGGTTTTCAAGGATTGTACCTGTAACCTGTGACACTGAGCTTTGATAAATTAGTTAAAGCACTATAATAGACAACCATGTGTAGTAAATATGGCATTGAATCATGTAAATGTGTATATGTCATTTTTATATATTTACAATTAGGGTTTTAGATTGATGTAACTACTATTAGACAAATTAATTGAGGAATTTCTGATTAGATTTCATCAATCAATACGTAAAATTAATAATCAAATGTAAACTAATCAAGCCAAGGAAACCAATTCAGGTTTTGAAAATGTCTTTTTAAGACCTCATTTGAAAAGACAAGTCTTCTCAAAATTCAGATTTTCGTCCTGCGTCTGAAGTCATTAACCTCAACAGGCCAACTTCTTGAAAACTCCACATTTCAATTTACATTCATCAGCTTCTATTCATTTCTTATATACAGTTGAAGCCAGAGTTATTAGCCCCCGTTTATTTTTTTCCTTAATTTCTGAACACATTTCTAAACATAATAGTTTTAATAACTCATTTCTAATAACTCATTTCTTTTATATTTGCCATAATGACAGTAAATAATATTGTACTAGATATTTTTCAAGACACTTCTATACAGCTTAAAGTGACATTTAAAGGCTTAACCAGGTTAATTAGGTTAACTAGACAGGTTAGGACAATTAGGCAAGTTATTGTAGGAGCTGATAATTTTGATCGTAAAATGGTCTTTAAAAAAATAAATAAAATAAAACAAATAAGACTTTCTCCAGAAGAACAAATATTATCAGACATACTGTGATAATTTCCTTGCTTTGTTAAACATCATTTGGGAGATATTCAAAAAAGAAAAAAAATTCAAAGGGGGTCTAATAATTCTGACTTCAACTGTAGATCGAGTTTGATTCAGTACTGATTTTTCATGTATTTGTTAAGTCTGATTTTCGTCATGTGTAGTATGTGTTAATATGTCTCAAGAAACACTCAACTAATGTAAACTAAATTGGGAACTCTGTGTATATTATATATACTAGTATTAATACTAGTTATATTATTAATATTAGTAATATTTGCGTTTATTACTGTAAAATTATTGGTAAAAATTTTTTTAGCCAAATCTCAAAACTTGGCAAAAATGTAAAAAGTATTTTATAAAAATCATTAATAAATACCTCAGGCCTAATTTTACATGCAGACACTATATGCTTTAAATTTAAAACATAAGGTCCCACTCAAGATCATTTGACTAAAGCCCCAATTATGTAGCCCATTATGTGCACCTGTTAAGTTTTTGTCTCCAATTTATTTACAGTTTATTTGGAAAGTATTGCTAGCGCTTCACTTTTTCCACATTTTTATGTTACAGCCTCATTCCAAAATGGATTAAATTCATTTATTTCCTCAACATTCTACACACAATACCCCATAATTACAATGTGAACAAATTTATTTTTGAAATTGTTGCAATTTTATAAAAAATAAACAACCTGAAAAATCACATGTACATAATTATTTACAGCCTTTGCCTTGAAGCAAAGCTCAGTGAATTGAGCTCAGGTACATTATGTTTTCACTTATCATTCTTGAGATGTTTCAGCAGCTAAATTGGAGTTCACTTGTGGTAAATTCAATTGATTGGAGATTTGATTAGAAGTTGATGTATTTTTTACAGATTGCTTGTCACTTGCCCATAAATTTTATAATAAAGAAATTCAATAAAAGTATCTCTCAATCTTTGTTTTTTGATAAAATGTATGTGGTTAAAACTTTGACTGTGTTGTAGATTTTAAAATTGGCATTGTGTTCTAAGTAGGCACATTATAGTTATTTTAAAATCTTCAAAACTTACTTGTGACTGCAGACATTTTCTAAACGTATTGCTTAGTTCATTTTTCTAACTATAAGCTGGCTGCTGTTGCCAAGCGACGTAGTATCTTGGCACATTAACTTGTGCATGTATACTACATAATAATCAATACTGTATAAATCAAACATATGCTCTTAAAATCCTTGACCTCCTTTGAAATTCAAATGCACATTTTCAATAAGGAAAAACATCTTAATTATGGATGCAACTCAATTCATCAGCTTCTAAACAAAATCTGTTTCCAGCATCATTTCCTGCGGTGATCTTAGTCACTAGTCGCATTGATGGTTCCAGTAAGGGCAATGGAGCCGCAACAAATCAAGACCTGTCAACCCTGATACTCAGGACAATCCACCAGCTTCAAAGCATTCGATATTCAAACAAATATATCTTTGGAACACAGCACACACACACACACACACACACACACACACACACACACACACACACACACATGCACTCACTCCCACACTCTCCAAAGCCATAATCTAACCCTGACTTGAAAAAGCATCACAGTTTCAGCACATAGTTGTCATAACATCAAACTTGTCAGCATAATCACACAAGGTTTGAAAGCAGAGCAGATGTTGTCAGTTTGGCTGACCTTTTAACAGTTTTTTCTTAAATGATTGACAGGTTGAGAGAACGTTTGCTGAGCTTGACGTTTTTACAACATGCAGATGTATCCCAGAGCTCCAGTCATGCTGCTGCTTTTTCATGCAGGACAATGTCCATGCAAGTGATAATAGGAAACGGCTGTGAAGATGGTTTTGGAAATCCAACAATATCTAAGATTTTTTTTCTCTTGTAAATGAAGCATTGCAAGTGTCATATGACCAGAAATAATGAAGTGAAGTTATCTTTGTGGAGAAAGCTGGGGGATTTCAAGTCTTAAATAATTGCCATTTTTTTTTGAAGGAACGCTGGAGTATGTGTATAGTGGCTTGACAAATTATCTGTGCAGCATGCATGTGCAATTCAGTGGGACTTTTCTGAAGTGTACTTTAACAAATAAAAGTACAGTACTTTTTTTACAAACACACACAGCAAATATACAGCCTTTTAAAGTATACTTCATTTGATAGCATGGATGAAAACATGCACATTAGAAAGATTTCTCTAGAGTATTGTTACTCTCCAAAACTAGTGAACCATAAAGACATTTTTGAACCTATTAAAATGAGTTGAGAGGATTTGAGAGTGTATGCCCAGAGTGTATTTTTTTACCATATTCAGTTGTTTGTTGTTTTTCTTGTTCTGTCTCCATTTTTCCTTTCTTTGAATCAATTGCCTGGGCCAGTGTTGCCACATTTTGGACAAACTAATTAAACTGCGTGGGTGAGCTGTGTGTACAGCCCTACAAAAATCCAGAGGTATATTTAGGCCCAATCCCATTTCTACCACTTCCCTTTCATCTACTTTCTTGATTCAGTTTTAGTTGCAGGGACTGTGGTTGGTGAAAGGACCAGATAAATTCAAAGACTTTACTGAACCTTATGTCAAATGGCAGGGGTGTGAGAAATTTCCCAGTATACACTGGCTAAAGCAGCAACATGACTGCCCAGGTGACCAAGGAGAGTGCATTAAGTTTTATATTGCATTCAGTACTGAGGTCATATATACAGTCATGTTATGCAAAGAATCCTTTTCAAAGCTAACACCAATAACCTTGCATGATAGCCCAAATGTATATAT
>CAIGQZ010001345.1:4677141-4704802 GCA_903798205.1 Danio tinwini
GTGTGTGTGTGTGTGTGTGTGTGTGTGTGTGTGTGTGTGTGTGTGTGCAAACTTTGTAACGACATTGTGTGTGACTCAACGTTGCAGCTCCACAACAAATGCATTAAATACTCTTTGGTAAAGTTTTTACTGTAGTATTTCCAACAAACGTTACATGAGATCTGCTTCCCTCTTGTCTATCTGTATGTCTGACGCAGATGAGGGAGGAGATTAAGGCATGCTAACAGGCACGTGGGAACTGTGGGTGTGAAGGACAGTACACAAAAAACGCTCCCTGATGGTTAAAGCTATAAAATAGAAACTTCTAAAAGGTATAATGAAAAATCTAATGGTTGTTTTGAGCGGAAACTTTACAGACACATTCTGGAGACACAAAAGATTTATATTAAATCTGGAAAAAGTGGTAACCTAGGTGCCCTTTAAGACAAGCATTTACTAACTTTTTCCAAGTAATGTCAACTAAGTGCTTTATAAGCGAAGGGTTTACTATTTTTTTTTAAAGTAAAGTCAACTAACTCACTTTTTTTTCACAGTGTGAATATGCGAAAACCATTTGAATTAAACCCATTTCTTTTGATGACATGTTGACGTAACAGTACTGTATGGTACTTTCAGCATGATTATTGTATAAGCATAATTTCATGTCAAAGAACAGAAGAGAAGCTCTCAGGAATACATGTAAAAGTCACATTCTTTTCATTTTTTTTAGTTCTTTACATAAACATCAGTCTACATGCTTGCTTTGACAATCCATGAAGTCTGGGAATATCTAGTTTTTTACTTTTGTTACAAACTATACACATAGGCAATGAAAACTTAAGCACATAAAAATAGTAGATTTAAAAAGCCTCAAAAAAAAGCCTACAACTAAGGCCAGGATAGAATGAAAGCTTACAACAAAAATGAACTGAAATATATATTTTAGGTGTTTAAAGTGTAGGTGTTCTGAAGTAGTGGATAAAACTTGATTTAATCCATGTTAAATGAATTGTTCCTAAGAAATTGCATTAAACATTTCCCTCCTCA
The DNA here is from genome assembly GCA_903798205.1 of Danio tinwini. Classification (NCBI taxonomy): domain Eukaryota; kingdom Metazoa; phylum Chordata; class Actinopteri; order Cypriniformes; family Danionidae; genus Danio; species Danio tinwini. The sequence goes on from CAIGQZ010001345.1 coordinate 4,678,168, forward strand.
GAGACTGATGTGAGAAATCAAGCCGGCGTGGCACTGTAGTAGATGGGCAGAAGGATGGACTCACCGAGGATCTGGATGTTGGTTCCAGGCGGCGCCAGGTGCTGCTGGATGGTCTCATAGAAAGTGGCCTCACACATCAGCAGAACTGTCAGACTAACCCAAACCCACAGCAGCCACGACATCCCAACACTCCTCTGAAGACACACAGAGAGCGTCAACGGTCAGCAACACGCACACAAACACACTCTCTCCTTTCAAACTCACATCCACTGCCTGTTACTTACGCCAATGCTGTGGGCGCATTCACATCTGAAATAGCTTCTAATTAAATCTGAAATCAGACATTATGTGAATGTGACAGAAATTTCTCAGAGCTCCAGGCTTTATATTGACCGACTAGCTCTTTAGTTTGTCAGATAGGCCATGTTTAGCGATGAAAGTGCCAATTAGTTTCTTCAGCTATACCTGACAGTCCGTTTTCCAATTTCTGTGGCTTCAATTGCCTATTCAAACTGTATATGAGAGTTATGACTAAGCAGCCACATTTTCTTTACACATCCACATAGCACATTCTGAACCTGAATGCCAGGCTGTACAACTACAAAAGCGTCTGGAGAACTTATGAAAAGAGCCATGCGTTCAGTCTCGCCGCATGCGTAACAGGCTATAAAAATCACTGAAAGCCAGATCGGACTTAAAGTGTTCATGCAGAGGGAAATGATAATAAAAAAAAACAATTTCCCATGCATTATGTTAAAAATATGTTGGTAAACAAAGCTGAAACATTGAATATCTACGCTACCTGTATCGTCCAGGGACAGCTGAACATAAAACTCAACACTTTGTCCTCAATCCATCCATTGTGAGGTGTCCGGATATCCTTTCGTCCAGGTATTGCTGTCTTGTAGAAACTCTCAGTTCTTCTGTCTTCTCACTTTGAAGCCCGAAGCTGAAATCAGGGACAGTGCAGGACAAACAAAGAGCGAAAGAGAGCGAGAGAAAGAAAGAGCGCTTCTGATTTAAAGCACGGCAAACCCGCTCATCTAACACTAGAATCGCCTCTTCACTCCCCTGAGCCACAGAGATGATTTTCCGCTTCACATTTAAACACAACTGAAGGGCGGTACTCTCTCTCTCACACACACTCACACTCTCTCCCTCTCTCTCACACTCTCTCTCTCTCTCATTTCATCTCTTTCTCTCTGTCTCTTTCTCTTAGTCCCTCACTCCATCTTTCTCCTTCTCCCCCCTTTGCGCGTAATAATTTCTCCCAGTACACGAGAGCTCTTGGCTTCCAGCTGTACGTGATCTCTCATCTAAAACCTGCCTTGATGGAGCAATCGCTGGAAACTTGGGAAATGATGCCGGGCATTTGTATCTTAATATATCGTTCCGAATGGGTGATGGTGAACTGACATTTATCACTAACTTTTTTTTTCTTTTTCTTGAGCAACACAAATCCTCCCCTCAAGCAGCCGAGGATTCAATATTTTTCTCTCGACACGCAAACAGATTGTGGTTGTGATCTGGGAACTCGCGGGTTTTTAAGCCTCTTCTATCCTCAGCTTGTAATTGAGCTTCAGACCTTGACAGACCTGGAGTCACTTGCTTGTCAACAACAAATTGCCGGAGCTACACTGTTTTGCACAACAACAATGCACAAAAAAACACACTTACAGTTTTTTCTCTTTCTTTAAATCAAGCCATGCTCAAGACAGCAGACTTAATATATACTGTAAGAATTTTTGTTTTTGTAGGGTTTAATTGCCATTTATTTTCAAAATCAATATCAACTTTAGAATAGAAAAACATATTTTTTGTCATGTCGCAATATATTTAACAAATATATAGTACAAAATTATGCAATGCATCAGATTGAGGAAGGTGATTTAAGTGACTTTGAAGATGACTTTATGTGACTGACCACTTCAGAATCTGTTGATCTGATTTTCATGCACAATCATCTCTAGGGTTTACAGAGAGTGGTCTGAAAAAGAGGAAATATCAAGTGAGCAGTTCTGTGGGTGCAAATTCCTTGTTGATGCCAGAGGTCAGAGGAGAATGACCAGACTGGTTCCAGCTGATAGAAAGGCAACAGTAACTCATAACAATCGTTACAACCAAGGTATGCAGATGAGCATATCTGAACGCACAACACGACAAACCTTGAGGCGAATGGGCTACAGCCTCAGAAGACCACACCGGGTGCCACTTCTGTCAGCTTAGAACAGGAAACTGAGGCCACAATTTGCAAAGGCTCACCAAAATTGGACAATAGAAGATTGGAAAAATGTTGCCTGGTCTGATGAGTCTTGATTTCTGCTGAAACATTTCGATGGAAGGGTCAGACTTTGGTGTCAACAACATGAAAGCATGGATCCATCCTGCCTTGTATCAACAGTTCAGGCTGGTGGTGGTGTAATGGTATGGGGGATATTTTCTTGGCACACTTTGAGCATCGTGTCAACACAGCCTACCTGAGTATTGTTGCTGACCATGTCCATCTCTTTAAGACCACAGTGTACCCATCTTCTTATGTCATAAAGCGTGAATCATCTCAGAATGGTTTCTTGAGCATGACAAAAAGTTCACTGTACTCAAATGGCCTCCACAGTCACCAGATCTCAATCCAATAGAACAGCTTTGGGATGTATGTGTATATATATATATATATATATATATATATACAGTTGAAGTCAGAATTATTAGGCCCCCTGCACCCCCGCCCCAATTTTTGTTTAACAGAGAGAAGACTTTCAACAAATTTCTAAACATTATAGTTTTAATAACTCATTTCTAATAACTGATTTATTTTTACTTTGCCGTGATGACAATATTTCACTAGATAAAAAATTAGCTTAAAGGGGCTAATAATTTTGACCTTAAAATGGTTCTTAAAAAATTAAAAACTGCTTTAGCCAAAACAAAACAAATAAGACTTTCTCCACAAGAAAGAATATTATTAGACATTAGATTAGATTTTTTTTTTAACAAAAGTAACTTTTGTTTGACATATAATAGAACTTATTTTTTTAAAGAATCTTATCAAATGAGTGTTGTTGCTGTACTTAAATTATGCATTTTGCTGCTCTAGAAAAATGCTGACTCATTAAAGTGCAGTCAGCTTCTTTTGTCATCCAAGACATTTAACCCAAACTAACCAATGGTTTTGTGCCAGTGCTTGTTCATCTTTTCTGATGCACATCTGACATTTTGTACATATTAGGTATGTTATTTTGTACTGGTTATATTTGTTATTTTTATTGATTTGCTTTGTTGTTGTTTTTTTTGCACACATTCAATTATTTTGCTCTGAGATAAACATTGGATTATTCAAAAAACCTACAGCTTATTTTTTTTCCTGTAATTAATACCATCAGCCTATATCATATTATTGCAGTTATGGCAATAAATTAATTAAACATTGGCCGATAAATATTGGCAGCTTATACAATGGATAATGGTGCATTCATAATATTCATATTATAATAGTAATTAGTGTTGCATTATTATTATTGTTGTTGTTAAAAACTATTAATAGATTTTTTCATATATTCTTATTGTATATTTACATATATTACTTGCTTTTTTTACCCTTTGTATATCATGTTATATTTACAGTTGAAGTAAAAATTATTAGCCCTCCTGCAATTTTTGCAGAAAAAAATGATGTTTAACAGAGCAAGGAATTTTTCACAATATTTCCTACAATATTTGTTTATTCTGCAGAAAGTCTTTGCAGAAGAATGTTTTTATTTTGGCTAGAATAAAAGCTGTTTTTTATTTTTTTTTTTTATCATTTTAAGGTCAATATTATTAGCCCTCTTAAGCAATATTTTTTTTATTGTCTACAGAACAAACGAACTTGCAACTATGCAGTTTATTTATAAGGATAGTGCCTATTTTAAATATTTATAATTTCAGAGATGCATTGCGTCGGCATCCATCAGCCTGTTGTTGAGCAGATCAAAGACGGTTGGCGATAGAGACCATATAATAAGCCCTTAGAGGAGAAAAACTGGCCATAGAAGCATCGGGTTGCCTGACGGTCAATCTGGCATGCCACCATGACTTTGGCATAAAGCCTCCCACACCACACTTTATAAACACAATATCACACTCGTAGCAGTGTGCCATATCACACTTATACTCATGTGATATTGCTTATTTGTATATAGTATAATAATATGTAAATATATAGTAATAATACACACACACACACACACACACACACACACACACACACACACACACATATATATATACACATATACATATATATTTACATTTCTTATTTAAATTGCTAATCAAACACAGATCGTACAAGCTGAAGAATGCACTAAATGCACTGAAGGCATCACACCCATATAGAGAGCTCCTACTCAGCCTGCCTACTGCCTCCCCTTATGGCCCGATCCTTTCCACCTGCCGATATTCCTCCCACTAAACACCAGTCACTTCTGCTGCTTTTCAATAAAAGGGATCTAGAGAAAGCCTGTGTTTGCCTGAGTGGATTTTGTCTTTTCAATAGCAGCAGCTGTATACACTTGAGTAGAGTAGAGTAGATCTGTCAGGACTCCTCAAACTGTCTGAACTGAGACCTTCAGCCACTCTCTGCCAGCTGGAGATTTCTCAGCTTTTCTTGCAAAGTAAGAGTTAATTTTTTTTGGACAAGCTGGAGAGTACAAGAACACTGTGTGCTGAAGTCTTAATGTTTCTTTCTTACTCCCTTTTAAGCCTGATGTACAAGTTCACCCAGATGTAACTGTGAAATGGGTTTTATAGCAATGTCTTAAACAGTTTGGGCTCATTTTAGAAAGTGAAATTCAACTCTTGTCAGAATGTGAATCAAATTGTTCTATAGTCCTGCTCCATTCATTCTCTCCTGGAACATTTAATTATTTAAACCCACTCCAACTCACTGAAAAATGTAACTGAGAGATGCTTGCGTTTGTGTACACAATTTGTTTATGATCATTGCACTTTCTGATAAGAAATCTGTGATATTTCTGATTAAACTGAGCAGGATGTCATAACCTAAGGAGGGCCGATGTCCTGCTGAGTTTAGCTCCAACTTGCTTCAACACATCTGCCAGAAAATTTTTAGTATGTCTAGTAAGAGCTTGATTAGCTGATTCAGGTATGTTTGATTAGGGTTGGAGCTAAACTCTTTAGGATGCTGGCCCTCCAGGACCGAGTTTGGACACCTCTGCCATAATCTTTCTGTCAAAAATGCAGCAGCAAAACTTTACATTTTAAAATAATGCAATCAATTTGAACAACTTAAAGAGGAAAGAAAAACATTGAAAACTGTATATCTAACAGCATTTTACTGTAAAATTTCATAACCTAGTGTATGTCCTGTTTTATCTTTTACAGAATTTGCAAATGATGATAACAATATTAGAGAAATCATACAAAATGCATGTTTTTTTTATTAGTACTGTCCTGAGTAGAATATTCTGCATAAATTATGTTTACATATAGTTCACAAGACAATAAATGGTAGAATTATTTAAATAGCACCTTGGTTTTTAATACTGTATGTGGTTACCTGATGATTTCGAGTCTCTTCTTTGTTCCAAACTGTTAAAACGCCTGCTGTTCTTCAGAAAAAAACAAGAAAAAAAAAAACATCCTTCGTGTCCTGCAGAGTCTTCAGTTTTCCAGCATCTTTTGCATATTTGAAACCTTTCCAGCAGTGACTGTGATTTCGAGATCCTTCTCCTCACACTGAGGACAATTGAGGGACGCAAACACATCTGTTTAAAAAAAGGTTCAAATGTTTACTGAAGCTCCAGAAGGAAAGATGATGCATTAAGAAGGCTGAAAACTTTTTGAATTTAAAGATCAAGGTAAATTTTTCATCATTTATCTCCCGGGAAACATGCAAGTGTCTTTTGTTTCTTCCAAAGGGCAGTGCTAAAAGGAAGAATAAAAATAACACTCTTTTTAACAGTACACAACTCCAGATGTTTTTAAGGCTGAAATGCAGTTATTTTGACATGCAAATTCATGAATATTGTGTAATATAATAATAATAATACTTTTTATTTTAGAAAGTGCCTAAAAGTAGCATCTCAAAGTGCACATAAATATATAGGTAAAAAAAATACATAGAACGATACATTCAATAAAAACAAAGTCAAGATTATAAAAACATAAAAACAAAAATATTTAAAAAATAACATTTAAAATGTGAAAGAATTCCACGATTTAGATTCCAATGAAGAGGCAGATGCCCTTAAATTTTACTAGCATTAAGAGGCATTTAAAGGCACAGTATGTAAGTTTGACACCCAGTGCTTGAACTAGGTATTGCACCCCTTGGTTCAAAACACACGCAAGAGCAGGTTGCCAGATTGACGACACCAACAATGGCTGATTTAAATCGTGTTCTAAATTGAACCAACGGCCTGTGATAGAAGGAATATTTTTCATATTACAATGAGTTTTTGTCCTAACTAACACCTCAAAATTATATGTTAGAAACAGTTTCTATTTTTGCAGCTAAGGTGAGCAACAGAAAACTGACAATGATCACCTCAGGTACACCTCATGTGTTTTTTCAGTGTTAAATGCTAATAATGTGAGTTTGAATGCCATTTTACTAGACATTTATTGCCATACTACTGAAAACAGAAGCAGATAGTTCACCTTAGATCTTGATCGCAATGGACGATTGTATCATCGTTGTCGTAGGCGGGGTGGTGGTTGTTAAATATAAATTACTCAGCAATAGATTAAAACAGTTGTTATGTGAATTTGCTGAAGTAAAAAAAAAAGCCTGCAATGCTTGCCCCGCCTTTGTGCTCTTCTTATTGGCCCACTGCTCTAGAACCGAATGTGAATGGATTGGTTAATAGCAGCGGTCAGTCACTCTGTTAACGCTTTCTGCCTTTAGATGACAGGAGCACCAACCGCGGAAATGTGAAGCGCTGAAGAAGAGAAAATGAAAATAACACTGACAGATTTTGTTTTAGAAACCACCTAAAGTTACATTTTGGCACATATTATTAGTGATCATGTGCTGAATGTTAATCCATCATTTACACTTTTCCAAGAGTGGATAAAAGACTTCCAGTGGCTTCAAGTCCGCTATAAAAAATAACTAAAGCCATTCACTGTAAAGTCTGTGGGATGGGGTTTGCAGGTAACAGCGTTTGCCACTGAATCTACACATTTTATGCATGAGAGGTACTGTTTAATCCTTTATTTAATCCTCAGATGCTGTCAACTGTGCAAACGGTAGCTATATGTAAAATTTAACACAGCTCATGAAAAGACTGTTATTGCTATTAAATACAAAATAAGAAGTTATATCAATATAAATGTGGAGCGGGGCGATGGATCGCGATGCTGGCTCAGTATGGTGAAGTTTATCAGCCATCGATGATGGATCATGGCATCGTCTATTGGCCCAACCCTAATTTAATATGTATTTATTAGATTGTAAACCTTACCATATTTTGTCTTGTGCAAACAGCCCAATTGTTTATCAGTGCAAATTTCCTGATCTAGCATTTTGTTAGCACACTGGGTTACAATGTAACCTGCTCACCTAATGTTTACATTTGTAATGTTTATTTCAATTCAATTCACCTTTATTCTATAACGCTTTTACAATGTAGATTGTGTCAAAGCAGCTTCACATAGAAGATTATAGTAAATTGAAAGTTCAGTTTTCAGTGTTTAAGTTCAGTTTTGTGTTTAAGTTGCTTTGAGAGCCTTCAGGACTGAATGAATCACACCAAAGCAATCCGGGGTGCTGAAATATAATTGGCTAAAGTGGCATTGGGTGGGTTAAATGACCAAAGCAAAGACAGACGTTACAGCACGTAACGCACATTTTCAAAGCAAAACAATCGACTTCAGCATTGTTTTTCAGATAAACAAGAATGTTTACTTGGCATGCTTCTTAAATATCTGCAAATATGTTATGGTATTTTTTTTCTTTAAAAGAATCAACAACTTGCACAACATTTCTGTAAAAGAACAGCATCAATTTTGACACATTTACAAAGTTTTTTATTTTAGACTTCCGAAATAGTTTAGATTTTTTATAATTGCTTAATTGCAATAATTATAGTGGTTTGTTGTTAATTTTGTTTTATATTTGTAAAGGCAATTTATAGATGTTGTATCAGATTGTTTTTGTATGGTGGGTTTTTAAGTGGCAAAATGTTTCTAATCATTTTTATTCTTGGCTTTTGTTCATTTTGAAACTCAAACTAGAGAGAGAGATTAGGTTGTGTATCACAGAAAAGGTAAGTGTTTTGTGCTTAGGGATTGTAATCAACACTGTTTTGAGGTGTTCAGAGGAAATGTGCTTTTCAATGCACTAATTAGAAGTAAACCCTTGCTTATTATGTTGTAAGTGTAAAATATAGTGGGATTACCTAACAATCTTTGAATATTCATGTTAATAAAGATAATGTGTTAGAGTATGTGTGATTTTAGCATAAATAAGATGCTATTGTGCTATTTTTGTACTTTCTTATATTTAAAAATGTTTTAAATTTTGAAAGATTTGTTTTCTAAATTTGCTTTATTTTGTCACAATTCACGCTATTAACTACTTACATTATTAAGATATAAACGCTATATTAGTAGTTATAAAGTATGACTATATTCTGTATTCTACCCAATACCTAAACCTAACTACTACCTTACTAGTAGTTTACTGAGAGAATAGCCTTAGTTAATGGTTTGTTGATCATGTGAATTGTGACTTAAAATAAAGTGCTACCCAAAATTTGCATCTTTTTTAAACATGATTCAAACAATCTGGCAAGATTTGTGAAAATAGGCAAAAGTAATCAAAAGCTATTAACAGCTTTTATAGACATAGGGAAATTTTTAATCTAAAGTGGTCGGTCACTGTGAAGTTGAAATGAAAATAGCAATTTTTTTTTCATATTTTCTGACCAGTAGGTGGCCCTGCACAAAAACTATAGAGGTGATTTCAGGTTATGGTTGTCATAACACACATTAAGTTTGGTCTGAATATGATAAAGTGTTAAAGAGCTCCTATTATACATTATAAAAGGTAATGTTTTGGTTCCAAAGACCTAGTCTATTGGAATGGTCGACTGTTTTTAGTGCAAGATGGAAAGAAATGTCCACAAACCAGCCATGGTGCAGAGTATGTGTGAGCCCAATGCAGGAGTGCATTAAAGCAAGGCAAGAAAAAAAGCAACCAGCATATTGCTCTATTCTTAACCATAACCCCAAATAACAGTGACATACATTTAGTATTAATTGACACAGCTGCAAAAGTTGAACTATGTTGAACAGCTGATTGTGGCCATAGCAATGACGTTGCAGGGTAGGTTATTGTACTAATCATCAGAAAAATGACAGGAACAAACACAGCACAAGGTTGGCTTAGCTATGCTGTTGTTGGGAAAATTAACTTTAACCATTTATTCCCCACAACCCTGCAACTTCAGCCGTCTCACAGTGATCAGTGTGAACACCCATCTTCAGTCATGATCAATTCCATTCCCTGCACTCCGCTAGTGTTTGAAGGGAAGGGCGGGTTCTAGTTTTCTTGGATCCAGTACCTCATATATTGCAATGTTTCATGTCAACGTCAACATGAAAAAAAATCCCAAGATGATTCATAGAATTAAAATTTACTTTTTTTTTTTTTTAGTTTTAAACACTGTGGATGTTGAGATTTAAACCTCAGCTGTACTTTTTCATTAACTTCGATCTGTGTTACACAATTAATTTTTAAAATCCCATTAATTAAGGCTTTTAAAGGATATACAAATAGCATCATGCCCAGTTTGGCGAGCTCTTCATCAAATTTGTTTGTACATTATTTAAGAACCGTTTGAGTATTCAATGTGAATTATATTGCTGCCTCCGAAATCTCATACTAATGTCGATACTGCATTTAAATGTGAACTTACTTCACAAATGTTAGAAAAGTGTCTTCTATAGTATAAGTGTGAGTAGCATGAATGGAGTTTGAATTTGCTGTATTCATTTATCATTATTACATGATCTACCCAAGTCAGTTGAATAGTTTCACTCCCATTCATACATTTTCTTGCATGGCCTCATGGGATAGTCCAGTGTCTATTGGATGTACAGTTCACAGAATCATGCTGGAAGTTGTAGGTCATTTAGATATTTCTTGGTAACTGTTTTTTGAATATTATGAATTCGGACATATTGCAGCTCCAGATGCACAGCAGTTTTTTTAATTTTGTTTCTTTATTTTTTGTGTGTGTTTTTTATGTGATGTGTTGAAGGTGTTCAGAAAGGTATTTTAGTGAAAATTCATAGTTTCAAAACTTATAAGCACAAGTTGTTGTGCAATTTTGGACAATTAGTGGTGCCAGGGGAATTTTGTTAGATATTTCAAAATTAGGCCCAATCCCAATCCCAATTCAACACCTCTTTTCCTTGGCCCTTGAAACAGAGTGGAATGGTAAGGGCTTTAAATTTTAACTCTAAGGAATGGGACAGCACTACATCATCAGCACATGTCATCATATGTCATCGCGAGCTCGTACTTCATATGAGATTGACGATGGCGACTGCTGTAGTGATTTCATTTGCATATTTTTTTGGTATTTATCTTCCGGAATTCACTGAAGGCTACAGTATTATGTTATCATACCAATTTAATGTGGCAATAAACTCGTAACTATACTGTGCATTTACACCGTGGCCATATTCATGTATGTAAACACACAAAAACAACATTAACATTATAGGCTACCAGACACTGTAAATTCCCAGCCACAAGACTTTTCTGACAGGGCATTCAAGTGTCAGATGTGAAAGTATGTTGTGGGACTGCTATACAGGAGTTGTTATTATTATGGATTATAGATTGTGAAATATAGCATTTTTTTTATTTTATTCTTTTTTGATTTAAAGCATGACGGTAAAACACAAACCCCGTTGTGAATGTATTAAATCATGTGCTTTTTTGCTTTAAAAAGTCGTAATAATAACAAAAAATACTTTTTTGTGAAAGAAAATTTCCACTTCCATGTGCAGCCATGCTGCTGTTGTAGATGATGTATTTTGGGAAATTTTCTTACCCCTAATGGCCCGTTTCCAGTGAGTGGTATGGTACGGTTCATTTCGGTATGCTTTTATGGCCAATTCCACTGTCAAAAGGCATACCAAACCGAACTGTACCGTACCACTTTTTAGTCACCCTTTACAAACGGTACCAAGGGTACTAAAAGGCGGAGCTAGACACTCAGCCAAACGCTATTGGATTACAGACATACGTCATTTGCTCGCGCAACAAGCGACAATAAAAACAAAGGAACTGCCATGTTTTAAATAAAAAGCAGAGAAAATACACCATAATAATAAATACATGTAATAATGAGCCATTGTCGAACCGAGCTCAAACAAACCTTGTTGTCATCTTGATGAACAGCCACAAAGCCAAGAAGAAGAGCAGATTCCACCCTGTGCCCTGTAGTTTTTTACGAGCCAGTCTGAAGCACGAGCGGTTTCGCTTGTGCGTCTATATTTGAAATAACAAACTTCTTGAGCTGATGATAATAACGTGCACTTAATTATTGACATGCTTTTGAAACCCGATCATTTCAGAAACAGATAAACGCAAAAGTGAAGCCTGAAAAAACAAAGGAGAACCCTGAAAAAAAGGAGAAAATAATTTTTTCAGCAAACATGAACAAACTGCTATGTTTAACTATTATCATCACCTTTTGGACTAATATGAACTCGGACGGAATTACTCTCTAACAGAGGTTACATGTGCTGGTAAAGATTAAAGACACAGATGAGAGGTTTGCTCTGACTGTGAGCTATATTTTGTGTTGTTTTTTACCCAAATAAGGACTAAATGTATGCTGTGTGCAGTTTTTCTGTAATTGGTAACATATCAGAAACTGTAAGGGTCTGTATGTGTTCATATATGTTGCATTTATTTATTTATTTTATATAATTGCAGACGTTACAGTATTGTATTTCACACTGTCATTGATCCGAGTTATAATCAAATTATGTTCATAGAAAAGTTAGTAATAAACATTTATACACAAGTATTTATGTGTATAAAGCATCTGTTTTGTGAGAAGTGCTTGTCATATGATATGTAAACGACCCGTACAGCTTTACTGTAGACATTTTTTGAGCGAAAATGACGTCGATTAAAACTTTCAGTCGTACACCACACCCACCAAATGAGTACCCTTGGTACCCTTTTAGCAGTGGAAACGGAAGCCTGATAAAGGTGACCCATACCGTACTGTACCAGTCAGTGGAAACGGGCCATTAGTTTTAAGTGTGGTCCTGAAAAATCTCAGTTTTAAGGTCTTTCCCCTTAGCCCTACGCCTTCAAGCTATAGAGAATTGGGACACCCCAACACCTTCATATGAACGTGCAAAACGAGGGAAAATGGGAAGGGCTAAGGGGTAGAATTGGAATTAGGCCTTGGTGTACCGAATTTCACAACTTGTTACATGAGGTGAATGGTCTCCAAAAGCAAAAATAGGATGGATACAATTCTTACTTACACTCCATCAGTCCTTTGGCCTATTATAAATTAAATAGATATCAATAAAATATATATAATTGTGAACGATGATCTAAAATCTCTGGGCTCCTGAATTGCTAGTGTTTTCTTTCTAAAGCTTTTCTTTGAGAGCAGCACTTCAGTAATTTTAGGAAAATAAACACGCTGAGATAACACAGCATCAGCATCTCTCCTGATTCCTTTGTTATCTATGGGAGGAGTGTTTAGAGAGACAGAGCACCAGGATACAGCTGAGGGAATGCAGAATCAAGATGTTATTCTTTGGGTAACACTGAAATAAAGACATTTCAGCAAAATCAAGGGACCATGTAAGACAAATCCCAGAAGCAGAGTTTGAAGAAAACTAGAGAACTTGAGGTGTTTGATAGGGAGAGAGAAACAGAAATGTGCTTTAGTGCTGATAAAGCAGGCTTTTCATAATGAGCGCTGTAAAACTTTTAAATATTTACACCTTTCGGGGTGTGATTGATGTGGATTTTAACAAAAGGGAAATCAAAGGAAACGCGTACGTCAATACTTTCACCGCTTGTGGGAGAATTGAATGTCAGTGGTTTGAGAATATTTCTGTATGGAACGGAATTAGATTGAAACTCATTATCTCATGAGCACAAATCTCTCTCCTCTGATTCTTTCTAATGGCTGACAGTTACATTTCACCGTGAGCCTGCCAGATACACTATCTCACCTCCAATACAGTCTGTCTCTCAGCCGGTCCTCCCATCAGTGACTTCTCCTATACCTGCCCTGAAGAGATTACTAATGACAGGCGGAAAAAACAGCTTCTCTCTTTCCTCCAAACGTCCTTGCAGTTCATATGTTCAATTAGAGAGTATATATGGGTTGTTGCATTTGTGCGTTGTGTTTTCATTGTCACACATGGCAAAAATGAATATAAGTCATCATTTAAAATGTAGTAAATGGGTTGACATTTCTTTATCTTCCATGGATCCCTTGTTTATAACTGCAGTGTTATTACATGTTTTATATTTTTGAGACAACTCTCAAAACTGTCCAGTGGTGCTCTAAAAACACAGGAACTTGATCGATTTTGTTACCGAAAACCATGTCTACTGGTGTGACACTATTTTAATTTTAAATTTGCCATTTTATGGCAACATAAATTAGTTAAAGGACCCCATTTAAGATCATGTGACAGAAGCCCCCTGTGAAGCCCATGACATGCATTTGTAAATTTCTTTAGATATTTAACTTTATTGGAACTACTATCAAATTGTTAAGGTTTGTTGTCCTTAGGTGTGACATACTGTAGATATTTATTAAAATATTACATATTTATGTCCAACAAGTCTGACAAGTCATGAAAAAAAAACATTATTTAATATAAAATGTATAGCACTATATTTGGTTTGGTTTGATTTATTTATTTCAAACTAAAAAAATATCATACACAACAATTATTTAAACAAAATTTCATCATGGTCGAAACGGAGCGGGATGAAGCGCAAACATATAATTTTCCCCACCCCATTACAACACTCATCATTTGTTTATTTCTTCGACTTCTTTTTACATGAGACAAACATGAGCTTTACTCGAGACGTACTTCATCCTTTTGGTGTCTTTGACATATTATATGGTTAATTCACCATTTGTATACTTACTTTTTATAACAGACCCAAAAAATCGTCTGGTTACGTCCGTAACCCTCGTTCCCCGAATAAGGGAACGGAGACGTGTGTTTGTAAAACAGACTTTTGGGAGTACTTCAGACGACCAATCGCTTCTGATGATAAGAAAACGGGCCAATGAAATGCCAATTGAATTGGCGGAGCTGAGCTCCACAGCTGTGGCTGATGAGCTCATCAGGGCTATATAAGCCAGCTGCTGGAGTCAGATCCTCAGAATTGCCTGCTGAAGAGCCGATCACTCAGCTCCCAGCTGGAGACTTAGGTGCTGTGGCAGTAGAGACACACGTCTCCGTTCCCTTATTCGAGGAACGAGGGTTACGGACGTAACCAGACGTTCCCCTTCATAGGGAACTCCAACGTGTGTCTATAAAACAGACTTTTGGGAGATGTTCTGGAAAGCGCCACAGCAGCTAAGCCCGTCACGCTCTTGATGTGCAGTTTGCCAAGCAATGCGTGAGCGCACTGACATCACCAAAAGCGCAACCTTCCAACGTCCCCTAGGCCCAAAAATTACCATTACATGGGAATAATACAATTTAGATCGGGGGTCGTAATTGTGCTTTTACCTAGCTAATATAGACTAGGGATTTTAGAGATACGACAGTACGTTGGGAAAGCGTGCCAGTCCCCAAAAGGGGAGGACGCTGCGGAGACCACCTGCTACCCGGAGGGGGAGACTTGATGGTAAGAAGGCATATGGACTAGCCCTATTGAGGGGGAGTGCTACATATGATAAGCTGGTTAGCGGTTAGGGAAGACATGGGTCCGCCTGAATAGGGGGAACACACCATGGTGGATAATGCATATGGCATCACCTAGACAGGGGAATGCACATAGCTGGCACCGAACCTCGGTATGCGGGTAGACCAGATGGGCGTACCAGACTACACACTGAGCCAAGCACTCGACTCCTCCGCTGAGTCAGGTGCTGGGGGCCTCGGAGGAATTCTCTAGGGTTCACCTGAAAAGGGAAACTTACTAGTAGAATAGAAAATGCGCACGCATCTCCGGGTTAGGGAGCCTGGCGCAGCAAGCGTTTGTGACACCGAGCCTAGCTTTCTCACGATTGATCGGGGTTAGCCAATAACCGCGAAAAAACAGGCTCCACTCGGAGGTTATAAAACCTCGCGAATGTGTTAGGTGTCGCCCAACCCGCAGCTCTGCAGATATCTGTGAGAGAGGCGCCGCGCGCTAAAGCCCATGAGGAAGCAACACCTCTAGTGGAGTGTGCCCTCACGTTAGGGGGGCGCGGCTCACCCTGGCATACATAAGCGAGGGCGATGGCATCAACTAGCCAGTGGGCCAACCTCTGTTTTGATACGGCACTTCCCTTCTGCCGACCACCATAACAGATAAAGAGCTGTTCACATGATCTTAAGTTTTGCGTTCGTTCCACGTAAAGGCGCAAGGCGCGAACGGGACATAGCAGTGAGTGGGCTGGGCCTGCCTCCTCCGGGGGCAGCGCTTGCAGGTTCACCACCTGATCTCTAAAAGGGGTGGTAGGAACCTTGGGCACATAGCCAGGTCGGGGTCTCAGGATAACGTGAAAGTAGCCCGGCCCGAATTCAAGGCACGATTCGCTGAACGAAAATGCCTCCAGATCTCCTACTCTCTTGAAAGATGCCAACGCGACCAGCAGAGCTGTCTTTAAGGACAGGAATTTAAGGGATACTGAATCGAGTGGCTCAAACGGATCCCCCCGCAGGCCTGCAAGGGCTACGGAGAGATCCCACGAGGGCATGAGAGGGGGGCGGGGAGGGTTTAACCGCCGCGCGCCTCTGAGAAACCGGATGATTAGATTATGTTTCTCAAGCGTGCTGCCATCCACCTCAATTTGCTGCCGTTTTTTGTAATTGCACATGTTTTCTTAAATTGCAGCATGATAAGCTCTGTCAGCCACTGTACATTTTCCATATTTTTACATGGTTTGAGAAGCTGTTCCTGACAGTTCCATTGTTTCACACCACATACAGACGTACACAGAATGTTTTAAAGTTGTCCTTGTTTTCAACCTCCTAAGATATTGTTCTTCTCTCTGATTATGGAGAGATGTTCTCTTTCTTCAAAAACATTTTGTATGCATTACGGAAGTAATTTATTCCTAATTTTAAACATAAATTGTGTTTTAAATTTATTGTCCCAATTAACCGGAAACTACGATCATTATTTTTTTCGCTTGGCTTGTTTTTTCAACCACGGGCTGAATGGGTGTAGTAAAGTAGGCATTTTATTCAGAAAGATCGAGAAAAGGGTTTTAGAAGAGTTATTACAACCTAACAGACACCTCCTGCTCATCATTTTGGTTTGTTGTCAAAACTGACAGTTGAACCAGCGTGGTTAATTATGTTAGCCATGCCCATTACTTCAAAATCACATAATCTAAGAATTTAACTGAAAACAAACAGGACGTGCATTTTCAGATTTCAATTAAAGCTTAGAAGAGCAAACTTTTATTTTTCTTAATGACATGCACAGATAAGTTGTTCACCAAAAAAAAATCATATGATTAGTTTTGATTTCTTGGGGACTTAAGTATCTTCAAATCATTAAACTTAAGTATCTTCAATAAAAAAAAATGTGGATCCAAATTTTCTATTATTCTAATGACTTTCTTTTGTATTGTACATGAGGAGCGTAACACTGTAAAAAATAAAACCTGGATGCCTTAAATTTTTAAGCTGAATCAAATCAATCTTATGAGTCTATTGAACTTATATTATGTTAAGCTGACTTAAAACAGTTTGCATAACTTAGAAAATTAAGTTAGAACATGATTAACTTAGTTTAATAAGTTACAATGACCTAAAAACATATGCTGTCATGACTAATTGATCATATAGTTTTTACAGTGAAATTAGATTTATATGTGTGCATTCCCCCAAATTTCTACACAATAACTCATATATGGCAACATACAGTAAGTGTGTTATATAATAAACTATATGAAGATACGTCTCCAACAATGGAGATAGATCACTCTCACACTATTTATATATTATTACCGGTAGTTTTTGTTCATTTTTTCAATATCACACCATAGGACATTTTATTTAAAAAAAACAGTGAAGGAGTTGATAAAATTAGCAACCCCTTATTTTCTTAAACATCAGATTTAAGCTGTTATAACAATAATAAAAAAAATTGTCAAACATTTGTCAACTAGGATACACTCCTTATGCACCAGGCTCTTCGTTAGAGACACTTCTGTGTTTCTGTTTGTACAGATAGCTCATTTCTATTTTTATAATCACATACTCTATATCGAAGTTTTTAAATAGTTTATATTGCTTTTACTCTCTATGGCATAACTTCTGTTTCTCCAAATGTAGATTGTTATTATTATTATTTTTGTTATTGTTATTGTTTTAAGGTCACAAGTATTTGTGTAAGCACTTCACTTCATATCATACTGTCTATGACTCTGTATGTGACAAATAAAAGTTGAAATTTAAACTACCCATATTTTTTAATGGTACAATATGTCTGGGATTTGCATTGGTTGTGTATTAGTATTTCACTGTCCATGTGGACGTCATCCATCTGAATCCGTTCTTCTCTACATATTCACTACTTTATATTCATTATGGAAGTCTGTAGACGACAGGTGAATTCAAATAGAAATGACAGTCACTAAACCAGCCGTCTATGAGGCAAAATCTGATTAAACATCTCATATCTGCGCGTCGTGTCTGACTGAGTGTATTCGGGTCAAGAGAGCTGGGTTAAATAATGTAACACGTTTGAATATCTCGTCTGCTCGCACACCATACATTAAAGCACAGTCTGCTGACAAATGATAAATCTGCGTTTATCCTGAAGTGGCTTTGTACTTTGTGTGGCATAAGAATGCTGTGTTCATGAACTCGAGACCTCTGTCAAACAGCATTATGAGCGACATAAAGCAGCCTTGAGACTCACTCACGCCACATGACGCGTGAGACAAGAATCCTGCAACTGTGCGCCAATGCGAATGTAGTGTGCAGTGTGCAGTAAGTGAGTTAACCGGATATGTGTGGGCACCGAGGAGCTGAAGGTGAGCTGAAAAGCAAGATGTTCTTTTTTATGAGCTCCAGGCATCTGGCACCTGCTCTGATCTCTCAATGGAGGGATAGATACCCTGTGGGCCTTGCACACACACACTCGTCCCACCACACAGCAAATCTCACTGACAAGTGGTGTCTGAGAAAGGATGAGAGCGACTTGATGTAAAGAGAGAGGAAGATGGAAGAGGGCTTGGGGCGAATGAGGACTTGAGGAGTAGTGATAAGCCAAGGGCAAATATGTGGTGGATGATGGATCGGATGAGTATTTGGAGTGATTGTCAATGGGCATTTTTGCTAGTGCTGGCTGGAGATCTTTTTCAGAACCAGGGACAGCAGCAGCCCTTTCGGCATTGCAGTCGAGTGGACAGCTCCACATATACATGCTATTGTGAGCCCTAATTGGTTGCAATGTCAAAGAGAAGAGTGTGAGCACATGCCGTACGTTAATAAGGCATTACACTTTGTCCTTTTGCTCATGTTCCCACAGGCGGTGTATCGGTATGTGGTCGCGCAGAAGAAATAGAGCACAATGAATCCCACGCAATCGGGTCAATGACAAAAAGGGGTGCCCGTGAGGGGCAAAAAAAGGATTGTTTAAAAATGTAGTTCTTGGGAATGTACCCTTTGGGCTCATTGTAGTTATGGCATATGCTTTAAAGAAAGATTTGGGAAGGTTTAGATACTTTAAAAATGTCATGTGTGTGTAACCATCTAAATCAGGAGGTTTTTCAAGCAGGAATGTTCAGGAAAGGGTTGTTTAATTGTCATGTGCACAATTACACTGGGGGAAGTGGGCAATTAAATGCGTACTATGAGATTCACAGTAACATTGACATTGCATCATGAACACATTGACATTTGAGTATAAAGACTTCATATTTATAGCCATGCAATTTAGATTTAAATAGACAGAACTGATATTTGCAGCATATAAGTAAATCATTGTGATTATACACATTAATCAAAATGTTTTTAATGGAATGTAAAACATATTTTATATTCTTTGTGACATTTTACTGCCTGAACAGTATAGTAAATTGTCTAATATGCTTTCTTTTTTTTTTTTGACCTTATAAATTTTCTCAGTTAATTATAAGTATTTCAGTTGTGTTATTCATGGAATAATAATCAAATATTATGCCAAAGCAGTTTCAAAATGTTTCCTCTTTCAATCTTATAATGGGGATTTTTCCAACTTCATTTTTAACCAGCATTTCAAATGCAGCTTGAACTGTGCTAAAGGTAGGACTAATATTAATTGAAAAATTATTCCAATTATTAACAATTCTTACAGAAAAAAGCAAAACAACCAAATCCAGTGACTGTAAAATTCACCTCTTGATAAAGCTTATTGTCTTATGTTGTCAGTACAGAATAAAACAAAAAGAATATATAAAAAATATATACAAGAATATATAAAAAAAAATTGGTACAATAAACCAGGGGTTCCCAAACTTTTCAGCCCATGACCCCTAAAATAACAATGTCAGTGACTTGCAAGCCCCACATTTCTTGGTGGTGGTTATAAATATACAAGCGTTGCATACACAATAAGAGGCCTATATAAACATGAGCGTATTAACAACACAAAAAACTGCAACAGTCTAACGATTATATAATTTTTAAAGTAATTTATTAATTTGTTCATTCATTTGTAATTTTTAGTAATTTTGTTTTAAATATTAGTATTTTAATATTAACCTCACCTAATGAGACTGGTGGACACAACGTTTCCAGCACAAGTCTATTCTTGGTTTAATTTTGGCGACCGCCATTCAGAGATCATTCTCAATGTTCAATTGTGGCCTGTGTTTATTTTTAATGTATTTGATTGCCATAAAGATGTCAAAGTTTAACCTGCTGCTATAAAATCAGTCTGCTACAGCTGATGCTATTGCTGTAAACCCACCATTCCTATGAAAAAAATAATTAAAAGGCTGATGGCTTTTCATTTGCATGTTGTTGTTTATGTGGTTTACTATTAACTACTACTTTTATCTTCCGTGGGTTATGGATAAAATATGGCAATTCTAACAGTTTAATAACATTTCTTTGAATTTTGGAAATCACCAAGGGATGAATCTCGACTCCCACTTTGGAAACCACTGCAATAAACAACAGTTGAAAAAAAAAAAAAAAGGTCACACTTTAAAATAATAGTCCATTAGTTAATGTTAATGAACTGTAAACAACCTTGTATGGCATTTATAACTCAGTTCAACATTTATTAATGTGTTATTAACATCCAAAGTTGTGCTTGTTCATCTTTGTTAATTTTAGTTAATGAATAGAAAGTAATAAATGTATTGTTTAATATGTTAAATGTATTGCTCATGTTTGTAAATTCACTAACTGTCACAATCACCAGTGATATAATCCTGACAGTTTGCTGATAAACACACAGTTTGCATAGAACTACAAATCCGCCATTATATGGACTACAAGATCCAGTCATGCATTGCACACACACACTGGTTCCTAATCCTGGCTGATTGCTAACACATAAAGCTGTTCAGAACTGATGACATGGACTTTAAAAGCAGCACAGACACACACACACTAGTGGCTAAGTCTTGTTATACTGTTTTTGTGAACATTACAACGCGTTTTCTCTTGCCTTGCTTTGTTGTGTTTTAACCCTCGCCTTGTTTGGTTGTTTACTTTGCCTGCTGCCTGCCTGTACTGACCATTCGCCTGTGTTTTGACCACGACTCTGGATTGCCGTATACATCTGTTTGCCCCTGTTGTGACCATTGCTTGACTATTCTGATAATAAATCCTGCACTTGGATCCACACCTCTGTCAGCGTCCACTTCACATTACACTAACATTAACCAATAGACTATTAATTTACAGGTTGAAAAATATTTATTAATAATCAAACAATTGTGACATCTTTTGGGTTTATTGTCAAATATTGTTAAATTTTTTTATATAAAGTATATAATGGATTAAGGATGAAATATTTATATGGATTTTGAATTAAAATCAGAAAATTTAAATCTTTGGTAACACTTTATTTTAAGTCACAGTTCACACTTTTTACAAACTATTAATTAAAATTAGCACAATAAACTAATAATTAGCTTCTTGCTAATATTTAATAAGGTAGTGGTTGGGTTTCTGTAACAAATGGTATTATGGATGTAATAAGATCATACTTCGTAAATGCAGCCTTAATATAGAATTTAATTAGGAACTATATGTTAAAGTTTGAGGACAAACTTTATGGTGGCTTGAGAAAGCGTGTTGGAAGTAGTTTATTTAGTTTGAAAAAGTATCAAGTTGGCTAAAAAAAGAATGTTCAAGATCCCTGCAGTCAACAATGTAACCACTTTAAAGACTGAAACAAGCCAGTAAAAACCTTTTAGGTTAATCCCTGTGTCTGTGGTTGGTAATAGCATGATACTAGCATGACTAATCTTGATTCTAAGAAATTAGCATGAATCCAGCATGATTTAGCACATTGTAAGCTTGTTTTAGCATAAATTAGCATGTTGATAGCATGGTTCCAACACGAATTAGCATGTTTCTAACACAAATTAATTAACATGTTGTTAGCATGATTTTAGTATGAATTAGCACATAACTAGCATTATTCTAACATGAATTAGCATGTTTCTAATGTTGATTAGCATGTTGTTAGCATGGATCCAACACGAAATAGCATGCTGTTAGCATGTTTCTAGCATGAATTATTATGTTGTTAACAGGATTTTAGCATGAATTGGCATGTTGTTAGCATGATTCCAACATAAATTAGCATGTTGTTGGCATGATGTTAGCATATTTCTAGCAAGGTTAGCATGTCAGTAGGATGTTAGAATTATTAGCATGTGTTAAAACAGCTAGTCACAGTCTATGGGACAGTTGCTAGAGTGTTGTAAGTGTTTTTAGGGAGTGGCTAGTAAGTTTAAAGGTCATCAGTGATTGGCTGTTTGTTGAACTGAGTTAAATGAGGCCAGACTCTAGTCTGTAGGATAGTCTAATACAAAGTTATGAGCTTACAAATGTTGATCCAATGTTAAGTCAATGACTATCTTTTACAATGGAAGTGTAGGGGACAATTGCTAGGGTGCTAAAATTGGTTGCTAGGGATTGGTTGCTAGGGATTGGCCCAGTTAAATGAGGCAATTTTTAAGTCTGTAGGACAGTCTGGCGCAGAGTTAGAGCTCACAAAGTCTGACCCAATGTTAAGTCAATGAGAAGTTTTTGGAAATTTCTGAGTCATTTTTCGGAAAACCGAAAGTCGAATCAGTTGGAAAAGATATAGTAACCCGAGTCAAAGCAGTTTGAAGGTCTG
Organism: Danio tinwini; assembly: GCA_903798205.1. Lineage (NCBI taxonomy): Eukaryota > Metazoa > Chordata > Actinopteri > Cypriniformes > Danionidae > Danio > Danio tinwini. The sequence goes on from CAIGQZ010001345.1 coordinate 4,700,705, forward strand.
ACGAAAGTTTGACGGATGTACCTTGAAAGGCTTAGGAGGAGATAAACTTTAAAAACAGTCTTAGAAGAAGAAGTTGTTTAAGTGAGATATCAGAATGACGGCTTTCTCAAGCCACCATAATTACAACAAGTCATCATAGTAGTTTTCCATTTAAATAGATAAATAAATTTTACTTAGACTTGTCATAGCATTTATCAGGGTTTGTATGGGTGCTGTAAATCCTTGAAAATGCTTGATTTTTAATATAGTGTTTTCAAGGTTAGAAAAGTGCTTGGATTTTGGAAAAAGTGCTTGAACCTGCTTGAATTTGAAATAGCAGGGCTTAAAATTGCAACCATTTTGGTGCATATTTGCCAGAAATTCTATCTATGCGAGCTCAAAATATATTTGGAAGCATTTATGCGAGTGGATAAAATTGTTGCTGTTAGATCAGTTTTCATTGGAAATGTTCTTCGCATGTGCGTATTTAGGAGACATTCACGCTGAATGCATATTTGCAACTAAAAACACCAAACGCAGGGTAAAGTCTAAATCGGATATGTGGCCAGCCGGAAGTGTGATATGCATATCAATATAGCAACAATTTTTATGACACTGTATAACAGTAAATAATATTTTTACAGTACTGTGACGGTTAGGTTTAGGGTTGGGGTGGGGGTAGATGTTAATAAAATACAATACAGTAGCAGTAGCACTTGAAAGTGCCTGAAAAGTGCTGGAATTTGAAGTTGGAAAAGGTGTAAGGTAATATACTGCAGCTCTTAGATAATTTGAAGTGCTTTTATCCTCATTGCTGTAACTGTGAATATAATTGTAATTTTATATTGAAACTATTTAACCTCCTGCCAAAACAAAAAAAAAAAACAAAAAAAACGCCATATCATTGACCCAATCCCAGTGCTGAGGTTAAACTGTTGTAGAGTCTCGCATCTGCTCCACCAATCATGCCTCAGAGTCAAAGTCCATCTCATCCCGTCCTGTTTCAAAAAGAGTTTTCCAGCTCATATCACGTCACACTACATTGCTTCATTCTTGCTAGTGAGTCCCTCCACTGCTGTCACTTTAGACTGGCCCAGATAATGTGCTTTAATGGACAGTCCACAATGGATGTCCTTCTTCCAAAGCATCTGAATGCGCGGAGTAGTTATGTGGGAATTAATGGACCTCGGTGCTCCATTTGCAGCTGAAAGACAGGAGCAGGCAGATGGAATGGAATATGACTGTAGAGTCTCACTCCAGAATGCTGATCAACATCTCCAGAGAGAGCATCTGCTCCTGCTCCACACTAATGAACCTTAAATCAGACGCACTATCTGCCGCAATATCACCTTTCATAGAAGCCATACCGTGTGTTTATGAGGCACTCAACCCCTAATATTTCATTCCACCACATCAAACTCTTATTACCTTCACATGCTAGGTTATTTCGGATTTCTCAATTAGTTTTTTTTTTTTTTGCAATTACAGAAAAATTTGCTGTACATTTCAGTGTAAATTTAGTTTGTTTAATCAATAGATTTCTTAATGATTCAGGTTTTACTTTGTGAACACATTTCTTTTTAGTTTTTTATATATTTAGATGCATTTTTATTTTTAGAAATTATAGCTTAGTTTACTTTTATAAAACCCACTTAGTAATACTGCAACTTATAATGATAAAAGTAAAAAATGAAAATACAGAAAATTCCGTAAAAACAAAGATGATGCATTTTTAAACATGCCTAGTTTACAATTTCGCCCAATGTACATACACTTAAACAGTTTAAAATAACTTAAAACAAACATGTGCTTGAATGATGAACAAAACAGACATATAAAACAGCCACAGTACGTTTTTTCAGTAATTGTTTTTACATTTTTAAACATTATTTGTTTTTCTTTCAGTTTATGAAATTGTTTTGTGACAGTCGTTGATCTTTGTGTGTCACAGATGTTTCGTTGCAGTCATTGTTTTAGTTTTTGAAAAATAATCTTGGTGATATGTGGCAAATGGAAGGAGATGAATATCACAAAATTAAGTTAAAGTTGAAGAAAAAAATATTCCTTTTAAATATTTTCCAAGTAAAGTTTACCAGAGCAAAAAAAAAATAACATTTGAGTATTTTATATTTTTCTTTTGAATATTTATTTTTTACTATATATAGATTTTTTTTCTAAGGTCAATTTTATTAGCCCCCTAATAAATAAATACATTTATGTAAGGCTTGAAGCTTACGCTGCTATTCTGAACCAATAATTGAAAACAAAAAACAGTTAAAGGATGGCTTGTTTAAATCAATTATTTATCTGACTCCATTGTAATTAATCTGACTCCATTTAAGTTATCATTATTGATAAAGTGAAAGAATCTTAATGCCTTAAAGCAGGCAAAAATGTTTATTAAGTTACATGTTTAAATATACAGACAGTAGAATCAAACAAACAAACATACTATATAGCAGTGATGCCTAAAGTAGGGCCAGCGGGCCAAAGTTGGCCCATTGTAACCTTTGATTTGGCCCACCATCTGATCTGAGAGGAGAATGAGAATGATGGAGAGAGTTGGGGCGAATGCCTTTCACACAAAGATCGTCATTTCTAATTTGACATAAGCTTTTTTTGTTTGTTTTATTGCTTTTTGTTTATTTTATTTAAAGCAAACTGAAATGAAATGTTTCAATTAAATGTTGTAAATTAATCTTATTTTATTTTAAAATGTAAATACTGTCACTTGACAGATAGAGGACTATGTAGAAAACATCGGAGAGCAAATTAAGGCAAAAACTAGTATAATTCTGTTATAAATGAGATAGTTTTGTTTTTACTGTAATAAGTTCATTATAAAATGTAAAAATACTGTATTAGTTAATATAAAGCAATGTTTTCTAGTCATTGTTAAACATTATTAAATAAATTAGAAAATTATTAATGGCAAGTATTTACCTTCGGCCCACTTGCCTCAATCAAGTTTGGTTTTTGGCCCTTCATAAAAAAAAGTTTGTGCACCCCTGCTGTATAGAGAAACTTAGCTGTAATGTATGCACTGCTGTGCAACAAAGACAGTGAAACTGCCTTTGTTAGCATATGAGGGTACGCACTGGTGTGCGGGAGAAACAGGGTAAAAGCTATTCTCCCTGATCAACAATTACCTTTCCTTCATATACCTGAGCAAAGCATTGTCAAACATGAGTGAAATACCAAACCACCAAAACCAGCTGAACATGAAATCAAAGTTGAAGACAGAAAGTGGGGGAGAAGTACATTAACAAACTCTCCTTAGGCCATGGCTCAACAGTAGTAAATAGATTGTATATTAAAATACATCAATGTCTCTGCTGATTTCATCACTACAACACTGAAGTCATAAACTGTCAAATGACACCAAACAGTATATATAGTATATATATATATTTTTCATTGGTTATACAATAGACCGCGGATGCCCAATGACTAGCCTAATTAGCCTTCTTGCCTAGTTAGCCTAATTAACCCAGTTAAGGCTTTACATTTCTCATTAAGCTGAGTATGAGTATCTTGCAAAATAACTAGTAAAATGTATGTACTGTTATCATAGGCAAGACATAAGAAATAAAAAATATATTTTTAAAAAATATTATGTTTAAAAATGTGTTAAACTCTAGCACTTGGGAATTATTTGACAACTAAATCACAGTTAACGGTGCTAATAATGTTTGAACAAACTTTGTATGAAAGTTTGTTACAATTCTAGTGTAGGAAAAAATTCTAGTGTAGGAATAATGTTTTTTACTTTTTTTAAACCTAGGTATGATCAAGCTTTTGCAAGGTGTCTTTTTGATCATACGTGGATATTTAGTAAATGTTAAAGAACCACCATCATGTCCTACTTAAAAGACTAAAATGACTTTTAACTGGACTGCTTAATTAAAATAAAATAAACATTTAGAGGTCTGTTTAACTGACATCCAAAGAGTTTTTGCTTGTTGTCAGAGATGTATAAAGTACAGACCCAGACTTAAGTAAAAGTACAAGTGCTCTATCAAAAAAGTGACTTGAGTAGAAGTTGAAGTGCTCTTTAAGCACAATACTTAAGTGGAAGTACTAAAGTATTCAACATTTTTTGTACTTAAGTATTGCAAG
>CAIGQZ010001345.1:4705202-4748448 GCA_903798205.1 Danio tinwini
TTAGATTAGATTAGATTAGATTAGATTAGATTAGATTAGATTAGATTCAACATTATTGTCATTACACATTTACCAGGCAACAAGAACAAGGCAACGAAATGCAGTTTAGGTCTAAATTATTCTGAGATTGCTTTGATGCTGGCATTACGTTAGAATAGGATGACATAAGTAAACTGTGTTTATGAACAATACTACAAAACTAATATTATTTGGGTGCAGGCTATAGAAAGTAGAAAGGACTGTTGCATGTCGTGCCATTCTGAGAAGAGCTTTGAGGAGGATGTTTGCTACACCATTGGGTGTCCTTTGAAGTTGAGTCAGTTTTTGTCCTCTCACTTTGACTCTCGTCTAAATGGGTTTTGAGAGGCCTGCGAAAGTGAAAGTCTCAAAGTGATGTGAGCGTGTAAGAGGTCTAAGTGACATTTTAAGATCAGATGGAGTGGACAGGGACACGTCGACACTGTTTGGCGTAAAGGAGATGTTTTGATGATGTCATCGGACTGGAAGTCATGCCTTTCCTCCAAGTGAAATACAGTCTCTAGAGTGCATTTCAGATGTTCTGGACATTTAGAATACATTGGTGGTGGGGGGAGGGGGGTCACTTTGTGTGGAAGTTAAAACTGTTGACAAGATTTTCTACAGTGTGCAATCTGTTACTTCTTCCTCCACAAGGTTTCTTTAGCAGGAATGGGAGAAAGAACTAGGAGTGGAAAATTCAGAAGCAATGTGGCAGATTTAAGGACATTTTTTTTACAAACACTCAATCAATTCCAGTCATTGTCTTTTTCAATTGAAATATTTTCATTAAAATAATTAGTTTCAGTTTATCTTTCCACTTTGTGAAGTTTATTTATAAACTAATTTTGAGAGGATCACGTGCTTATGATTGACCACGACTGGTCCTGTATTAGGTAATGCATGATTCACCAATCAGATGATTCCTAACTCACTATAAATAACAGGAGTTTTTTTTTACCTCAGTCATCTTCGTCTTGAAGCATCCAACCCCCCAAACTTCTCCTCTCGCCCTGCAAACGGGAGGGAGCCCCAGGCTCGAGGATATTATGAGCTCAGGGCTCTCTCCAGGGACAGCATGCCAAACATGCTTTATAATCAATCATCAGCTAAGTGTGAACTTTTGAAATTGTCTAAGTTCTTTTTCCAGGTTGTCATTTTAGAACTTAATTGGCAAGAAAAAAAGTATAATAATTAATTTATACAGTACTGTCAGGATCTTGTGCTCTAAGTCTGGTGTTTATTGCTTTAAAGGTGTGTTGTTGATTGTGCCGTCTTAGTTGTTTTGCTTGTGTTTCTTTGTATATGTGAGCCATACCGAAGACTATGGTTGACTGGCAGATTTCTATGGTTGTCCCATTTTCTTTTTGATTAAAATTTTGAATTTAAATCGACAACAATATTCAAAAACTTTATTGAAATTTCCAAACTGTCTCAACTCTTTGTGACAATGTTATTCAGTGGATGCCGATCTGTCCCATAGTTCCCATGGTTTTATTTTTTGCTTCAAAATACAGAGCTATTAGAATGGTACTGTTGAAGTGTTTCTTGGGATTTCTAGGGTGCAATTAGTGCTTTTAATTTGGAGATTTTCTGAATGCATTTGTTATTTAGTACGCAAAACAAACTGCTGGATTACAGCTTAACTACAAACGAGGTTATTACCATTGTTTTGGGAAAGAAAATGCTCCTACATGTAAACTTTGGCTTGGATATATGATTTCTACTTTTTATTTTGAGTGAATTGCGTACTAGTGTTTAAAAAAGGAAAACTTGAGCAGTTTGACAAAATATGGCATTTTTTATGTTACCTTGAGAAAAACCATAAGACTAATTAGGGCATCATAGCAACATCGATATCACAATGTACACATCTGCAATAATCACATCGCAGGATCTGCAATGTTGAGGTAGGATTATAGTCGACCAGGAACCACAGTTTATCATGTTTGTGTTTTTAAGGCCTGTGATTGTATAAGCATGTAAAGCGTTCATGCACAAGAAATTATAATGTTTTTAAAATTAAGAAAGATTGATTGTACTTAACCCTTGTGCACTGATCAAATTTAATACCTTTTTATTATATTCAGGATGAAAACATCCACTAAATTAAACTGCTGTAAAAATGCATCAGATAAATAGTTTTTCAAATTTATTTGCATAAATCTGTTAATCAACATCAGTCCTGATCAAAACTACTATATTGTTTAGAAAATTAAAGAATTTTAACACTTTAATTGCCAAATGTACAAATGATGTCACTGATTTGGTGGGAAAAATCAGACAAGATTACATATTTTCAATATAAAAAGTAAATGTGGACTGGATTTGTTTTTAATACATAAAAATTTGTCTTTTAATACATTCTTGGACATGTGAATGATTAGTAACAACATTGGCTTTGATGCATTGCTAGATTTTAATTTTTCCTCCCTAATTTACTGTTGGTGGCTGTTTTTGCCCCATTGACTTTAATTATAACCACATTTGATTGTGCGTAAATATACAGTCTTTGTTTTTATTTACTTGTTAGTTCTGAGTGTTGAGATGCAAATTCAGATTTTCTCAGACACATCAAGGTTAGTGCACAAAGATCACTCTTACACTCTCACAGACAACATACACACACTTTAATTTGCTGTTATACGCCATATAAGTTTAAAATTGTACCTCTTTCCAACAGGGAAAACCACCAACAATCAAAAATGCATGATTATATGGTGTCATGGTTTTGTAATAAAAAATATGGTTATAATGGATGTCAATGGGGCACAAACAGCCATCAACAGTAAATTAGGGATAAAAATCTAAATTAATCATAAACAATGCATCAAAGGCAATGTTGTTTTACATGTCTAAGACTTTTAATAAAAAGGTTTTAAAAAATCCAGTCCACAATTACTTTTTATATTGAAAGTACGTCATTTTGTCTGTTTTTTTTTTTCTTCACCAAATCAGTGACCTTATTTATGAATTTGACAATTTAAGAGTTAAAAATCTGCAATTTTTTTTAAACAATTTAAAAGTTTTGATCAGGACTGAGGTTGATTACCAAATTTATGTGAAAAAAATGAAGAAAAAAGGTCTGATGCATTTTTACTGCAGTCTAATTCAGTGGATGTTTTCATCCCGAACAAAACAAAAGGGCAGTAAATTTGCCCAGAGTGTATCGTTGAGTTATAAAAAAAAAAAAACTAAGCATTTTCTCAAAATATGTGTCAAAATAAGATTTGTCATCAAAAATCATTCTGCTAGCTGAAACACAGAAAAAAGGTTATGCTTAAATTAAAACTCAAAATCAGAGTGGATGAAAACATCCCCAACTGTACATAAGGGTTACACACAATGAAAACTACAGTTATTTTACATTTGATTACTCAGTTTGTTTACCTGAATACTACTGATATATTTGCTCTGCTGTTTTTATCAATACTTCTGATTGGTTTATTATATTTAATGCAAAATCATCCTCAATTAAAAAAAAAATAAATAAATTAAATGTAAAATTATGTAAATTCTTTCCAAATAGAGCTATTAATTTAATACATTTTTGAAAGTATATACAATATTGCAATATGTATTTTTTTTCATCGTACTCTGCTCTTTTAATCAGGTCTTTTGTAAACAGATTTAGCATTTTTTGTTTGTTTGTTTCTTCTTTTTTCTCTACATATGTGCATGTGTAATATGTGGACAAAATGTGTAAAATTGCGAATCCTTTTTTGAATCTTCGTCTTTAATAAAACTTATCCATCAAACATTTTCTACAGTGAATATATGTTTTTTCAGCTTTTCAATGTTTGTATTTAATAAAGCTCTAGATGTAACTATTACTGAGGATTGTAAGTACATATAGCTAAAGAAAGTACTTTTTACACTTACACACACACACAAAAAAAAAAAAACTTGATTCAATCATGGAGAATGGCTCCACGTGATAGAAACAGGTTATATCTACGCAGATGCTTTGCGTGCTGCAGGATGAACTTAGATGAATCAGGTTAATAACCTCCTTCACACTTCACGTGTTCAGGGCTATTTTTCATTCATCGGAGCCACGTCTGTCATTTTCAAAGGGGTTATGACCTACCTTTTATTTTGTACTGTCCTCTAAGGTCCACTTACTTTATTGAGATTTTTATATCCAAAATATATATTCCGGCCAGCCTATCTAGACTCAGATTTCCTAGTTCCTCTGAAAGGCCCGCCCTCAAGAGGCTCTGATTATCAACATAATGTGCTGTGATTCGTGGATTAGCTTCATATCACCAGTAAATAGTGTCACGCCCCTACAAGCACACACTTTTGCACTGTGTAAATACTATCAATCAGAGAATCAGAATCAGACAAAAAAATGAAAAGGACACAGCCGAACCTCACGCCTGCTCTCTAAAATAAAATCTGACAAGAGTCTTTCATATATATTAGAATTATAAGCGTGTGTAAGTAATATGAAACGTTCACATATATTTTGCGAGTTCGTTATTTGAGATGTTGAACACAGGAAAAGCGTCTGCATAGAGAGACACTGCAGCGAACATGAATTTCTAGCTAAATTTTTAACGGTGCCAAACAGCATTTCCCGTTCTTTACATCCTTGTTTTTACGTCCTCGTTACAACATACCTTTAATGATAGAAGCTATGCATGTAATAGATTAATTTTAATAAATAAAAATGCTTACAGGTTGTGGCTCACAATCCACAGCTTCATCTATTATGGTTGGAGCTGCTCCTTCTTAGTGGAATTTTTTGCCAAATCCAGCACTGAACTGGGAGAGATTCTGGAAGCTGTCCTTTGTCAAATGCTAGCACTACATCTTTATTCAAATTATTTGGAACATAATCAAAATTAAATTGTAAGCACTTCTCTTAGTGTGTCGTGTCCTTTGGAAGTCCAAATACAGAAACAGAAGAAACTCTGTGGAAATAGAAGCGTTTAGACGACATGCTAGCTTTGTCTGCTATAACATTACACACTCTCAGAAATAAAGGTACGCGAGTTGTCACTGGGGTGGTACCTTTTCAAAAGGTACAAATTTATACCTTAATGGTCCAAATTAATACCTCAAGGGTACATATTAGTACCTAAAAAGTACAAAAGTGTTCCTCTTAAATTTTTTAGGTACTAATGTATACCTTTAAGGTACCAATATGGACCCTTTAAAGGGCACCTATGGTGAAAAATTTACTTTTCAAGCTGTTTGCACAGACATATGTGTATGTATGGTGGATAGAGCGTCATTTTGGGGTGATATTAACACACCCAGTGCTTCTTTTTCAATTTAACAACATAAAAACGGTGGACCAATTGGAGCAGTTTTCAGACTGACCGCAACTTGACGTAGGAGTGTGGTCCCCCCGCCCACTGAATTGATTGACAGCTGCGCATTAACATGTAACGTGTGTATTTGTGTGTGTGCGTGAACTTTGTAATGACATTGTGTGTGACTCATCCTTGCAACTCCACAACATGCATCAAATACTCTTTGGTAAAGTTCTTACTGTAGTTTTTCCTCACAAATGTTTTGTGAAATCTTATTCCTTCGTGTTTGTCTGTTGTCTGACACAGCCGAGGGAGCCGCTGCCAGGCACGTGGAAACGGTGGGCGTGAAGGACTAGCCTTAAAGGCGCAGTACACAAAAACTGCTAGTTGATGCTAAATGCTACAAAATAGAAACTTATGACAGGTATAATACAAAATCTGAGGGGTGTTTTGAGATGAAACTTTACAGACACATTCTGGAGACACAAAAGACTTATATTAAATCTGGAAAAAGTGGTAACCTAGGTGCCCTTTAAGTACAAATGTGTACCTTATAAAAAAGGTACCACCCCAGTGACAGCTGCTGTACCTTTATTTCTGAGAGTGTAGCGCCTCTGGCCACGCCTCTTTGCTACGCAGGGTGTGTGCGTGTGGTGAATGCGCATAACCTGAAGCATTTGTGATTTCACTAGCCCAGATGTATTTTTTTTTTGTAGTCCCCAAGCTTTGTTTGCTGTAGGCTTTGCTAAGCTTACTCTGTCTCCCTTTGCATTGAAATTTGAGCGTATTTCATTCAGAGATGCTGTTTATGTTCACACAGCTACATTACACATCAACTGAAGTTTAAAATATGGTATCTTAGTGGACTTTAGCGTTTCTTTTTACTTGTTTCATTGTCTCTTTAGTTACTCCTGACAGTAGTTTTAACACTAAGTAAGGTTTTAGTAAACCTTTTTCTCTCTTCACAGATCTATGCAACGTGTGATGAGAAGTGGAAATCTTGTTGATTGAGCTTCTTGATTGAAACATGTTCTTTCAAAATGAAAACACAGAGCTAAGCCAAAGAGCAGCGCTTTCAAGTCAATTTAACCCGAAGCAATCACGTTTGAATTAGAAACCTTGTACAATGGTGTTAAATCAAAATAAGCAACATCAAAACATATTTTGAGCGAGATTATAAATTAAGTCAAGTCTAATTAGCTTGTTCCTCGCGTGTGACGTGAATAATTAATTCAGTTTCCTTTTTCTACTGTTTACCAGTTTTATTTGCCGTTATTCCTGTTTTGTTTGGTGAGTCATATATATGCGAAATGATTCATTCATGATCCTAGTGAGTGTGTGTGTGTGTGTGTGTGTGTGTGTGTGTGTGTGTGTGTGTGTGTGTGTGTCATATATATTTATTATTTTTTAAATCCACAGTAGGGGAGACCAAGGATAGTTGTAACATTGCCTTTACCTTTCTCTCTATATCATTGAGATCTTTTAAGACAGTGTGTTCAAAACGTGATTCTAATACTATACAAGTGTCTGCTATTAAATGGCATAGATGGTATCTTTTGCAGCATAAACAGAAAATGCACAGCTTAGTTTCAAACAGAAGGAGTGAAATGGAACAATTCACACCATAGTCTAGGTTAGTTGTAACACACCTTGGCGTGAGACAATGTTACACATTTTGATTTCCAACGGGGTGAGACGTTAAATTATAAAATAAGAATTATGACAATAAAAATAGATGTGAAAGCTTTTTATTTATTGCCTTTGTATAACAAAGCTGAATAAAATGTGCATCAGCATCAACAATTGAACACTATTTGTGTGTGCATGCTTCCAAACACTGAACACAAAATGCTTCTATTTAAGGTCTTTGGGTTGGTGGTAACATTTTACTGTTATTACAACTAACCCAGGAGATTTGTTTTTACAACTTCTTGTCTTGTAGCCAGTTTTGGGGAAAGTTACTTTTGAAAGTAATGCATTACAATATTAAGTTACTCCCCAAAAAAGTAGCTAATTGCATTACTTGCTTACTTTTATGGAAAATAAATATGGTTATATTACTTTTAGTTACTTTTGCATTACTTTTTACTACCTGGCTGAGGTTTTGTCTCTTTTAGAATTTGCAGGTGTTTTTTTCACCTTTTTTATAGAAAAGCTATGCATTTTACAGCCACCTATATAACCTACACCTTCATTTTCCTAAAAAGAAATGTAGGATAATATTATATTTTGAAAACTTTCTGAACCCAGATCTATAAATGCTGTATATTTAGATTAATGAAAGCATGTAATGTTTGCTACTTTTGTATGTTTTGTGTTATTAAGTAAATTCACTGTCCTTTGAGATAAAGACTGCAATAAAGCCTAAGAGTACTAACATGAAAAAATGTATATTAAGGCAAAAATAGATTTTAAACCTTTAAAATGTTTAATAACAAAATCAACAGTCAGACGATAAAAAAAATCCCCAAATCAAAATAAATCTTAAAACATACATACATTGAATAAAAAATATATATTGAATAAAATGCTTAATGTGCCCTTAACAATAATATAAATCGTTTCCTTAATTGTATAATATTACAAAATCTATTCGCTTCTACAGTAAACAGTGGCTGCATCTCCTCAACAATAAAAGCAATAACCATTTTTGAGTTTAGTTGAATTCAATGTTTTATCTGGTGAACGTGAACTGATGTCAGCTGGAGGTGGTGTGCGGGTGTAGTGCTGAGCTTTGCATCCATTTTTTTTCTCAATGTCGTGTTTCTTGCAGTTGACAAGAGATTTTACACATAATCTACACTTAAAGACAACCTACTTCTTTTCTTCGATGAGTTCAAAATAACAAGAATCCATTGCAAAAAATGTAAGTCTCTGGCCTGTCATCGTTTCCATTTTTGACTGTAGTGATGACGGGCGATTCGCGAATGAATTGTTTGTTTTAACTGAATCTTCTAAGTTAACCGGTCGAACCAGTTCACCAAATTAAACTGAATCGTTGTAAAATGATTTGCATCTCCTGTAAGTACAAAGTACATATATTTTAACATGCCGGATACCACCTCTGACTTGAAATGAACCAATATCCTGAGTTGTTCAGTTACTAGAACAGTACACTGACTCATCTGCTGACTCTACACTTTTGTATATGGAATGAGGACTAATCTGAGCATGTTTGAAGTGAATCTGCTGATCTGTAACTAGTCCCTAATTATAGAGATGACAAATAAAGCAATGTGCTCAACTATCATTCAAATTTAACAACTTCTTTGTATTTTGTAATGTGTTTTGAAATTCAGCATCTATACTTCAGTCTTCATTTTCACATGATTCTTCAGAGGTAATTCTAACATGCTAAATTGGTGCTCAAGAAATGTTTTTGATTATTATTAATGTTGAAAACACAGTTTAAAGGGATAATTCAACCAAAAGTTGCAATTTACTTACTATTTACTCACCCTCAAGTGGTTTCAAACCTCTATTAATATTTGTTTTCTGTTGAAGAAGGCTGAAAACCTGTAACCACTGACCTCCATATATTAGTTTTTCTTACAATGGAAATCAAGCCATGTCAGGGTCTGTAAATAGTAAGTAAATCTTCTTCTTTTTTTTTTTTTTTTTTTTGGTGAACTATACCTTTAATGCTTTTTCAGAATACTTTGATCCAGAAGGGGGTTTCACAGATTCAAAGCAAGAAGGTCACTGGTTCGAGTCCCGGCTGGGCCAGTTGGCATTTTCTTTGAAGTTTGCATGTCCTCCCTGTGTTCATTTGGGTTTCTTTTAGTTGCTCCGGTTTCCCCCACAGTCCACAGACATGAGCTATAGGTGAATTGGATAAACGAAATTGGCCATAGTGTATAAGTGTGTGTGTGTGTGTGTGTGAGAATGTGAGAGTGTATGGGTGTTTCCCAATACTGGGTTGCAGCTGAAAAGGCATCTGCTGTGTAAAAACTTGTGCTGGAATAATTTGCGGTTCATTCCACTGTGGCAACCCCTGATGAATAAGAGACTAAGCCTAAGCAAAATTAATTAATAATTCAGAAGAACAGCATTTATATGAAATATAAATTGTATGAACAGTGCACCCGGAAAGTATTTATAGCGCTTCACTTTTTCCACTTTTTTTATGTTACAGCCTTATTCCAAAATGGATTAAAATATGACAGATTTCATTTAAATTCTACACACAATACCCCATAATGGTACAATTTTTTGAAATTGTTGCAAATTTAGTAAAAATAAAAAACCTGAAAAATCACATGTACATAGATTTTCACAGCCTAAACTGAGCTCAGATACATTTCCACTTATCATTCTTGAGATGTTTCAGCAGCTTTATTGGAGTTGGCCTGTGGTAAATTTAGTTGATTGGACATGATTTGAAAAGGCATACACCTGTCTATATAAGGTCCCATGTTTGACCATGCATGTCAAAGCACAAACCAAGCATGAAGAAAAAGGAATTGTCTGTAGACCTCCGAGACAGGATTGTCTCGAGCCACTAGGCTGGAGAAGGTTACAGAAAAATTTCTGCTGCTCTGAAAGTTTTAGTGTGCACAGTGGCCTCCATCATTCGTAAGTGGAAGATGTTTGGAACCACCAGGACTCTTCCTAGAGCTGGCCGGCCATCTAAGCTGAATGATCGGGGGAGAAGGGCTTTAGTCAGGGAGGTGATCAATAACCCGATGGTCACTCTGTCTGAGCGCCAGTGTTCTTCTGTAGAGAGAGGAGAACCTTACAGGACAACCATCTGTGCAGCAATCCACCAATCAGGCCTGTATGGTAGAATGGCCGGACGGAAGCCATTCCCCGCCTGGAATTTGCCAAAAGGCATCTGAAGGGCTCTGACCATAAGAAACTAAATTGTCTGGTCTGATGAGACTAAAATTGAACTCTTTGGAGTAAATGACAGGCGTTATGTTTGGAGAAAACTAGGCACCTCTCATCACCAGGCTAATACCTACAGTGAAGCATGGTGGAGGCAGCATCATGCTGTGGGGATGTTCTTCAGCAGCAGGAACTGGAAGACTAGTCAGGATAGAGGGAAAGATGAACGCAGCAATGTACAGAGACATCCTGAATGAAAACCTGCTTCAGAGTGCTCTTGATCTCAGACTGGGGCGACGGCTCATCTTCCAGCAGGACAATAACCCAAAGCACATGAGCAAAATATCGATGGAGTGTCTTCACAACAACTCTGTGAATGTCCTTGAGTGGCCCAGCCAGAGCCCAGACCTAATCCTGTTGAACATGTGTGCCAAGCTTGTGGCATCATATTTAAAAAGACTTAAGGCTGTAATTGCTGCCAAAGGTGCATCAACACAGTACTGTGCAAAGGCTCTGAATACTTATGTACATGTCATTTTTTAGATTTTTTTTTTTTATAAATTTGCAACAATTAAAAATATCACATTGTCATTATGGGGTATTGTGTGTAGAATTTTGAGGAAATAATTTAATCCATTTTGGAATAAGGCTGTAACATAAAATGTGGAAAAAGTGAGACGCTATGAATGCTTCCCGGATGCACTGTAAGATTAATTAATTTTTACTGACACTTTTGATTTATTTAATGTGTCCTTCCTGAAGAAAAATAATATATTTTTTATATAAAGAAATGTTATATCTACTTTTTTAAACAGTAGTGTATATCTTAAGGTCATGTTGTTTCACAGTTGAGGCACCATGAATTTAGCTCTGCACATCAGTGGGCAGCTTGAACAATGTCTTAAAGGTTATTTTAAGTGCCAATGAATCTTGGTGCAAAATAAAGTTTTAGTTTTCATTTAATACATTTCATGTCACTAATGTTTGCTCGAAAAAAAACAAAACAAATTTGCTTGTCATTTTATTCAGCGAATAGCAACGGCACTTGCATCGCAGGGGTGAATGTTGTATCAACAGCTTACCTTTTCATCACTGCTAAGCTCCAGGTTAGCTGATTAATTCAGATACATCTCTTTCTGTGGCAGCAGCACAACGACATTCTGAGCGAAAATGTCAAGGTCACTGTGCTGCAGAAATAAGCTTCAGCCCGTTTCTTTCACTAGACTTGTTGAAACGGCTGGGTTTTTTTGCTTGGTGTCTGAGGCTTTCATTTCTAACACAAAGCAGCTACATAGAGCAGACAGCACACTTATTTCTCAGCCAGAATCTCTAATAACCTGAGCATGTCATGGTTGAAATGTTTTCCCGATTTATTTATGTTCAGGGTGGCCATGGTTCAAATTACATCAGGATGTTTGCATCTAATCGCTGATCGAACCTGAGCCTTGTTTGCCTAGTCTAAAACAGATGTATTGGTGTGATTGTGTCTGGTGGAATGAGGGGCGAAGGATGTTTGGTGTATCAGCAGGGAAAGGAGCAGGGGCATGTAGTGATGGACAGATCTCGCACTGGGCCTGTCAGTGGAAACATGCCTGTAGGGACGCACTGATATAAAATGGCTCCGGTCTCTTTTAGCACACACTGATTTGCCAAACTCCATTTTGGGGAAAGCAGTGTCATTCTCCCAATGCAAGCTGGAGTGACAAAGATTAAACTGGAGAAGATGACTGTTTTAGGAGGGCTCATTGCTCATGGAGGTTTTTCAGATGCAAATCTAATGAAAGGGCTTTTTACATTTGAATTAGGTAAACCTGGGTCAGTATTAACCCTTGTATGCTGATTCAAATGAGCTGGTCAAAGTGAGTCTCTAGTTAATATTTTACTAACTCAATCTGGTCAGAGTGAGTTTCCAAATAATGATTTATTGGTTTAAATGATCTAGAAAGGGTCTACAATTAATTATTTACTGATTCAAATGATTCAGTAAGAGTGAAACTCATGTTAACCTTTCACTGATTAAAATGGTTCGTTAAGAGTGAGTTTCCAGTTAATGTCTCACTGCTTCAAATTATCTGATAAGAGTGAGTCTCTGGTTAATGATTCACTGATTCAAATTTTCCAGTAAGAGTGATCTCTGGTTAACAATTCACTGATTCAAACGATTCAGTAAGAGTGAAACTCCTGGTAACCTTTCACTGACTAAAAGGATTTGTTAAGTGTGAGTTTCCAGTTAGCGTCTCACTGCTTCAAATTATCAAGTAAGAGTGAATCTCTGGATAATGATTCACTGATTCTAATTATCCAGTAAGAGTGAGTCTCCGGTTAATGATTCACTGATTCTAATTATCCAGTAAGAGTAAGTCTGTGGTTAATTATTCACTGATTCTAATTATCCAGTAACAGTAAGTCTGTGGTTAATGATTCATTCATTCATTCATTTTAGTTTCGACTTAGTCCTTTTATTAATCAGGGGTCGCCACAGCGGAATGAGCCGTCAACTTATCCAGCATATGTTTTACGCAGCAGATGCTCTTCCAGCCGCAACCCAACACTGGGAAACACTTATGCACACTCTTTCACACACATACACAACGGCCAATTTAGCTTATTCAATTCACCTGTACCGCATGTCTTTGGACTGTACAAAACCGGAGCCCCCGGAGGATACCCACGCAAACACTGGGATTCACTGGTTCAAATGATTCAGTAAGAGTGAAACTCCTGTTAATGATTTAGATTGAAATTATCCGGTAAGAATAAGTCTCCGGTTAACAATTCACTAATTCAAAAGATTCAGTAAGAGTGAAACTCCTGTTAACCTTTCGGTGACTAAAATTATTCGTTAAGAGTGAGTTTCCAGTTAACGTCTCACTGCTTCAAATGATCCGGTTAGAGTGAGTGTCCGGTTAATAATTTACTAATTCAAATGATCTGATAAGAGTAAGTCTCCAGTTAATAATCCACTGATTAAAATTATCCGGTAAGAGTGAGTCTCCGCTTAATGATTCACTATATCAAATTATCTGGCAAGAGTACGTCTCTGGTTAATGATTCACTCATTCAAATTATGCGGTAAGAGTGAGTCTCCGGTTAATGATTCATTCATTTATTCATTTTCTTTTCAGCTTAGTCCCTTTATTAATCAGGCGTCGCCACAGTGGAATGAACCACCAACTTATCCAGCATATGTTTTACGCAACGGATGCCCTTCCAGCCACAACCCAACACCGGGAAACACTCATACACAACGGCCAATTTAGCTTATACAATTCACCTGTACCGGAGCACCTGGAGGATACCCATGCAAACACTGGGATTCACTGATTCAAATTATCTGGTAAGAGCAAGTCTTCGGTTAACGATTCACTGATTCAAACGATCTGGTAAAAATGAGTCTTAATGATTAATTGATTCAAACGATCCAGTAAGAGTGATTCAAAATGTTTGGTAAGAGTGAGTCTCCAGTTAAAGATACACTGTCTACAGTTAACTCTTCATGGATCGAAATGATTTACTCCAAGTAAATCTCCAGTTAACAATTTATTGATTTAAATGATCCAGTAAGACAGAGTCCTCAATTATTAATTCACTGTATGATCCAAATCCTTCCCATTTTGAGGCCCACTGCAATGTGACGTAGGAGTGCGGTTTCCCCGCTCACCAAATTAATTGACAGCCATGTATTAGCATGTCTCTATAGTAACATGTATAATCATGTCAACAAGACAAGATTTGCACAAAGCAACCGGAATTAAAAGATCTGTTCAGCTCTCTGTGATCATCAATCATCATTAAATGTGATCAAGAATGAGTTTTACAACTTTAAAACGATACATGTTTGTAATGAATTACAGCGATTTTACTTTATCACCACAGCCGCATGTCAGTACAATTATAAAAGAAGATGCTTCAATCCCGGTTTGTGGATGTTACATCAGGTTTATTTTGTACATTAACATAATGGATATCCATACAGCAGTGGATATTAACATGTATCCTGTCACATTTGCCGTGCAAAAACAGTGGGTAAAATAGGTGCCCTTTAAAGTCGTCTTCCAGATGCTGCTGTGGGACAAATCTCAATTTCGATTTGTTTTAAGAAAAGCCCTGAAGTATCTGAAACTAGGTATTTTCTCCTAGATCATGTTTTTAGAGTCTAAAATGTTTTCGATTTGGAGTGTTTTATATTTGAACCAAAAAGTTGAGTATTTACAGTCCTGCGAGAGGATATGTTTAGTACAGTTTTTTTCACCCCGTGTTATGTTTTTCAGCTTACTTTCCTTCTTCCCTTATGTGAGTTACACAAAATTGGTGGATATGAGCCCTGAAATTGCATTCTCTCCCTGTGATGAAAGGAGATTGCTTGCCTAGCATGCCAGTTGAAGAAAACCAGCATGCACGACAAACGCAGTTGCCAGGGGAACATTTTTCATCCTCAACTAGGGGTGCGTGAGTCAGGTTTATTACTTTTGGGAAACAGGGTCCTGCCTTTATCTTCCTGAAAAGACTCATAATTATTGCCCTGTAAATTTACGGCACATTGCTGCGGAAGGCAGAGCGAGCGCCGAGAGGCTGCCGTTCCCCTGCCCCATAATGCCCCGTTGATAGATACGTGCCATCATCATTCAGTTGATAAGTCTGCAATTTTTCAGAGGAACTGTACAGCAGAGGTCTTTTGAGAGACGTTCCTCTCTTTTGTTCTTGGTGTGCAGCGTGACTGTGTGTGTTTGAGTAATGAGTGAGAGCAATTCAGTGTTCAAGTTTAAAGTGAGAGCTGCTCTGAGAGCTCCATTAAACCCTTAGGATGGATCTTGTTCATTTGGTTGGTTCAAAAAAAAACTTATTTTTTTCCAAAAAAAAAACCAGACACTTCCTTATAATGCATTATTTTCTAGTCTGGCCCATTCAGTAAAACTTTTTCTTATTGTACACTCACCGGCCACTTTATTAGGTACACCTCTCCAACTGTTTGTTAACGCAAATATCTAATCATTCAATCACATGGCAGCAACTCAGTGCATTTAGTGCATGGTCAATACGATCTGCTGCAGTTCAAACTGAGCATCAGAATGGGGATGAAAGGTGATTTAGGTGACTTTGAATGTGGCATGGTTGTCGTGCCAGACGAGCTGGTCTGAGTATTTCAGAAACTGCTGATCTACTGAGATTTTCATGCACAACCATCTCTAGGGTTTACAGAGAATGGTCCGAAAAAGAGAATATATCCAGTCAGCAGCAGTTCTGTGGGTGCAGATGCCAGAGGTCAGAGGTGAATAGCCAGACTGGTTTGAGCTGATAGAAAGGCAAAAGTAACTTAAATAACCACTCGTCACAACCGAGGTATGCAGAGGAACATATTTATAGAAGCATTGTAATGTTTTATTTCTATTTTGAAACATGTATATATATATATATATATATATATATATATATATATATATATATATATATTCACCTTTATTAGATAGGACAGTAGAGAGAATTGACAGGAAGCATAGAGAAGAGAAGGATAGGCATAGGACCGTGAGGCAGAATCGAACTCGGGTCACCGTGAGCACCAGAGTGCATGTGTCGACACACTAACCACTACACCATTGACACTGACAAACATTCTATATTTTTATTTATGTAACTAAATGTCCAACACCATTAAACAAATATTAATCTGCAAACTCTGTTTAACTTCATGATGATCTGTTTAAATTCACTTGATGTTTCTTCACCATTAAATCAACAATAACTGCTAAAATTCAGATTTTCCAAAACAGCAGTAAACTGAACCTTTCAAATATCATACAATAAAAAATGTTTACATTTTAAGGTTTACATTTTAATAATATTTCACAATTTCAAAAGACTGTTAATTTATTACTTATACTGGCTTTGAGAAATTTGTGTTTTTAGGCACCAAATTTGTCTCATCATTGGTGTGTTTGAATGGAAGTGTAATGGAAGTCTAAAGGTTTAAACTATAAGTATAACTATAGAAGTCTAACAATGCATGCAGACAAAAATCACATCACTAACCCTGCAGTTCTGTGCAAATGTATTTCCAATTTCTGAACTCATGTCACAACCAGTTTCAGAGGTAAACATGATTTCTTTAAGTTGCTACACAGAAATAGCAGTATGTGATGTCGCCATGTTTAGTGCTGTGCCTCCATTGAGCTGAATTCAGCAAAATATTTGTTGCTTGAGCTGTTAAGTTGCTCCCAGCACTACCAGCATCATTCATGCTGATTCCCACTGCTAGCAACTTATCACCTCAAGTAACAAACATTTTTACTGAACAATTCCTGAGCTTTAAAGCACGAGCTTCACAATTTTTAAAACTCCTTCTTGCATGGTTTTATAAAAGTGTTGGCAGTAAATGTAAATGCTTCCTGTTCATTTATAGACACTGAGGGATGAGTGGAAATGATTGTCTGTGGGAAACAAGCAGCACAGAACAGTCTGATGTCCAAAAGTTTGAGCTCAGTAAGATTTAGTTTTATAACTAAATATTTACATTTTTAACCAATTAAGTGAAGTTTTTCAAACAAATTTCGAAAGGAGCATGTGATATGATTAATCACAGCTGGCTTCTCATCCGTAATTAGTAATAATCCAATCAGATTCATTCAAGCTTACAATATATAGACAGATTTCGCCCTACTACCTTATCTTAGTTTTGGAAGAATCCCCCCTTCCACCCCATCTCCTCCTTTCTTTCCCTCTTTACCAAGGAAAGCTCTTGAGACCTAGCTGATCTCAGCCACCCTTATATGCTTATTGGCCAGGCAGGTTTATTATCTCCAATTATCTCCAAGCTCAGGGTTCTCTCAGGGGACAGAATGGCAAACCTGCTAATAGCGTCAAGCAATATTTAAGTGTGAACTCTTGAAATGCTAGTATAAATCTCTATTAAAGGGGCAGTTCACACAAAGAT
This sequence comes from Danio tinwini, assembly GCA_903798205.1. Classification (NCBI taxonomy): domain Eukaryota; kingdom Metazoa; phylum Chordata; class Actinopteri; order Cypriniformes; family Danionidae; genus Danio; species Danio tinwini. Next base: position 4,722,237 of record CAIGQZ010001345.1, read on the forward strand.
CTGCCATCATTTACTCACCCTTGACATTTTGCAAACCAGTTTGGTTTTTTAGTTTTGTTTGTTGTTGGTTTTTGTTCTGTTGAACACAAAAGGGGTGACATGGTAGTGCAGTGGGTAGCACGATCGCCTCACAGCAAGAAGGTTGCTGGTTCAAGCACCGGCTGGGTCAGTTGGCATTTCTGTGTGGAGTTTGCATGTTCTCCCCATGTTTGCGTGAGTTTCCTCCGGGGGCTCCAGTTTCCCCCACAAGTCCAAAGACAAAAACTATAAGTGAATTGGGTAAGCTAAATTGTCCATAATGTTTCATCAAATGTGCAAATTCAGATGATTTTTAAAAGATCATGTTACACTGAAGACTAGAGTAAAGACTGCTGAATGTTCAGCTTTGATATCACGTAATTAATAAGTAAATAATCTTTTATTATTGCATTTACCTTATTCTTTTAAATATATATATATATATTTTAAAACTTACCGACCTCAAATTGTAATGCGTGTTGAATAAAAATCACTAATGACTATCTTGCTAAAAGGCAGAACCGTGAACAGGAGAATGATTTCAGTAACTCTCCATTTATTGGGTCATCTATTCACAACCAAACCAGCAACCTTTGAAGTCATATAGCCTGGTGCTCAACTATCAGGTTGCCACACCATTTCTGAATATTTTTTAGACTTTAAAAGCATTGCTTGCCCTGAAGGACAATCGCAGAAAAAAATCAAACCAACATGAAAGACATTAGAAGTTGACTTATCTGTGAACTTTCTGAAATTCTCTTCCCGCCACAGGAAACTGGAGTATTTTGTATTTTTACAGGTAAAGCCCAGTCACTTCACAGCAGGAGGTTTCTAAAGAAATATTAACAACCATAAGTTAATGACTCTCTGACCTGTACTTTGTTTGAGACCATCACTATTACATCAGCGCTGAATAGAAAGATGGAAGCCCCTAATCTTTAATTATGCTTTTAATTGAGAGAATCAATCCACCGGCCAGATTGTTCAGGACTCAATTAGGATCTCGGCCAAGACATGAGCTGCAAATATAGACCCTCCTTCACTTACTTCAGCCTCTACATCAATATTCTAGAAAGAAGGAAGGTCAAGGTGCTCGAGGATTGGCCAGCCCAGTCACCAGACATGAACATTATTGAGCATGTCTGGGGTTAGATGAAGGAGGAGGCATTGAAGATGAATCCAAAGAATCTTGATGAACTCTGGGAGTGCTGCAAGAACGCTTTCTTTGCCATTTCAGATGACTTTGTGTAAGTTTTTTAAATCATTGCAGAGATGTATGGATGCAGACATTAGTAGTTGACTTATCTATGAATATTCAGACATTCTCTTCCTGCCACAGGAAACAGGAGTATTTTGACATCGCCCAAGCCTTTGGCAAGTGATACAGGTGAAACCCAGCCACTTCACAGCAGGGTGGTTTCCAAAGAAATATTAACAACCGGAAGATAATGACCCTCTGAACTGTACTTTGTTTGAGACCATCACTATTACATTAGCACTGAATAGAAAGATGGGAGCCCTTTATCTTTAATTACGCTTTTAGTTGAGAGGATCAATCCACCGGCCAGATTGTTCAGGACTCGATTAGGATCTTGGCCAAGACATTAGCCGCAAATATGGACCTGCTTCACCCACCGACCCGGGTTCATTACCTGATAACTGCATCCGAGTTACTGTTTTACAAAGCAAGGGCATGTTCTTCATCATTCAGTTGCCATTAAATTCACTTTTGTCCAGCAACCAGTGAACCTGCCTTTCAGAAAGCGAGAGGACAGGCGTTCATTTCATAGTTGAGTGCTCAATGAGGGGCGATGGCTCTCTGGATGCCTCTGTCTGTCTTCGTTCAGCGTTATGTATTCAGAGCAGTCATGTAACGTGCTCTAATGTTCTATTCATACTCTGGAATACAGGATCAGGCCGCCCCATCAGCTTATAGCCATGGTATGACATGCGCTGTTGGTGCGGTAAGTTATGCGCTTAAAAAGAACATCCATGAGGTCCATACATTGCAGAATGAAGGTGAAGAGACCCCAAATGTCATGAAACTAAATCATTCACGTCATGCAGTGCTGCTAGGAAGTTTTACCATGCAAACTTTGCCCTATATAGGCTACCTGTGATCCTGTTAGGAACTATGCAACATTGAATGATAAATGAGGTAATTTCACATTGTGCCTTTTTCCAACAAGAAGAGCCAATTTGACAAAGAAGACAGGAGATAGGAGAGCTAATCTGTTCCCTCTCCTCAAAATGATTCATTCAGTGAAGAACACTTGAAATATGTAACAATCACCCAGTTTTCACAGAGCTGTACTGTTTTTTTGTCTGTGTAATTGACTGAATGGTTTCAGTTTCAGAAACAGGTTTCACTTTCATGCGAACATGATGTTTTGAAAGCAGAGGTATTTAACTCTTAATACACAAATATATGGCTGATTATTATTATGTATGTGTGACCCAAACTTATTGTTATTATTTATTTATTTTCACATGGACTTCACAATTACACTGGACAACCAGATGCGTTTGTTTAAGTGTTTTAGCAGTCTTGCTAATTCTTAACACTACGGGAGAGTTTACCTAAAATTTTAATAAAATAGATACATATACACTATTATAAACATTAAAACACATTATAAACACATAAACATTATAATTCTTTATATAAAATTGGTATAAGTAAAAAAACAAAAGCGACATGATCAAACTAATAGTAAACCGTTTGTGTAAACAGTGCTGTTTTGTTTTTAACTTCTTTTTAAGTACACTACTATATTACCCAGTCTGATCTCACAAGGAAACCTATTTTATGCATTGTCAAAAAATGTCATACAAATTCATTCTATTTTAATTATCAAAGTCTAAAATGCATGGCACAAAAGCATTAAGGGCATGTCCGAATTCACTTTTGCTATTTTAAGGATGGAACAATACGGTTTGCACCCTGGCGCATGGTCTAACAGGGTTGTGCTTGTTCTCTTAATGAGTTATGGATTTGTTTTGAGCATAGCATGCATTAAATCAATCAGAGTCTCATCTCACAATCCCTTTAAGAGACAATTGCGTTGCACCATGGCGCATTTGGTATTTACATGGCGGACTTTATAAGTGGAAAAACGCTCCGGTTACTAAGGTAACCCTCGTTCCCAGAGGGGGAGACCGGAAATGCTATGTGGAAAAACTTCCACTATGGGGATTTCGTTCAGAAAGCCAATCATCTGAAAGAGTATGTAAACGTGCCAATGAAATGCCAATGAGTTGGCAGCTTCAGCTTGCACAGCTGATGCTTGTTGTAATCAATTTGCTATAAGAGCACAGTACGAGCAAAGCCAAACCTTACAACGTAACGGGCAAACCTACAACGTAACGGGCCAGCGTCTTACTCCTCCTCTGACTCAGATGCTGGGGGCCTCTGAGTAATCTCTGCAGGGTTCGCCAAGCGGGGAACTTTACTGACAGAGTGAATAAACGCACGTATCTCAGTGTTAGGGAGAATGGCGCAGCAAGCATATTTCAACACCTTCACCGAGTTGTTTCTCCAATCACCAAGTGTTTCCTAATACCCTTGAGGAGACCGGCTCCACTCGCAGATTGTAATATCTTGCAAATGTGTTAGGTGTCACCCAGCTCGCAGCTCTGCAGATGTCTGTTAGAGAGGCGCTGCGTGCACGCGCCCAAGAGGATGCAATGCTACGAGTGGAGTGTGCTCAAACCCCTGGGGGACACGGCTCGCCCTGGCTCTGGTAAGCGAGGGAGATTGCATCCACTATTCAGTGGGCCAACCTCTGTTTAGATACAGCACTTCCCTTCTGCTGACCACCATAACAGACGAAGAGGTGCTCAGAGGATCTGAAGCTATCTGAAGCAAAGCGCAAACTGGACAAAGTAATGAAAGGGCTGGGTCTGCCTTCTCCGGGGGCAGCGCTTGCAGGCTCACTACCTGGTCCTTAAACGGTGTGGTGGGAACCTTGGGCATATATCCAGGCCTGGGTCTCAGGACTACGTGAGAGTAGGCCGGCCCTGAATTTTGGCACGAGTCACTGACCGAAAATGCCTCCAAGTCCCCGACCCTCTTGATAGAAGCCAACGCGACCAGCAGAGCTGTCTTCAGGGACAGAAATCTTAAAGATACGGAGTCGAGTGGTTTAAATGGATCTGTACGCATGCTCGTGAGAACGAGGGCGAGATCCCAAGAGGGCATGAGAGGGGGTGGGGTGGATTAATTCGTCTAGCACTTCTGAGGAACCGGATGATGAGGTTATGCCTCGCTACGGTACTGCCAGCCACCGCGTCATGGAGAGCGGAGATGGCAGCCACGTAAACCTTAAGTGAGCTTCACTTGAAGAAAAGAAAGCACAATGCTGATCTGGCAAGTTCGGTGGTCTTCTCTGCGAGAGATGCATTATTCAGTGAAGAGACTCCACTTCAGGGCATAGGTGCGCCACGCCAAGGGGGCTCTAGCTTGAGTGATGATATTAACCACCGCCATCGGTAAGTTACCTAAGTATTTCTCACGTCTAAGGACCACACGTGGAGGTTCCAAAAATCTAGGCGAGGGTGCCAAATGATGCCCTGTCCCCGAGAGAGTAGGTTCTCTCTCAAAGGAATCCGCCAGGGGAGGGCCGTCACGAGGAGGGAGAGTTCTGACATCCACGTCCGGTTGGGCCAGAGGTGTAACTAGCAAGACCTGTTCCTCGTTCCTCGCAGGCTCACTGAGGGAAACACATTTTCGGAGGAAGCAAACAGATGGACCTGGGCTTCCCCAAATTGCGCTCATATCAGCTGAATTGACTCAGGGTGGAATCTTCATTCTCCTGGACGATAGGGCTGGCGTGAGAGCGTGTCAGCTGCACGGTTGAGCTCGCTTGGAATGTAAATGGCGCGCAGCGATTTCAGCCACGTTTGACTCCAGAGGAGCAGACGGCGAGCGAGCTGAGACATGCGGAGAGAGCGGATACACCCCATACAGTTGATATACGCTACCGCCGCCGTGCTTTCCGTCCTGACCAGCACGTGTTGTCGCTCCAGCACCGGTAAAAAACATTGGAGAGCAAGGAACGCTGCCAAAAGCTCTAAGCGATTGATATGCCAATGCAACTGGGTTCCTTTCCACAGGCCCGTGGCTGCATACCTGCAACACACGGCCCCCCAGCCCGTGCTGGAAGCATCTGTTGAAACAACAACATGACTAGACGTCTGTCCTACAGGCACTCCGGCCTGTAGGAACAAGGGGTCATCCAGGGGATGAGGGCACGGTGACACAGCACAGTGACAGTTACTTGGTGTGTGCCCGCGTGCCATGCGCGTCTGGGGACTCGATCGTGAAGCCAGTGCTTTAGTGGTCTCATATGGAGTAATCCGAGCGGGATGACAGTGGCTGTGGATGCCATATGCCCCAAGAACCTCTGAAAAGATTTCAGTGGGACCACTATTTTGCTGTCGAACTCTCTCAGGCAGTTCAGCATTAGATGAGCGCGCTCTCCAGAGAGGCACTCTGTCATGTTGACCGAGTCCAGCTCCAACCCGAGAAAAGAGATCCTCTGCACGGGGGTGAGTTTGCTCTTTTCTCGGGTTGACCTGAAACCCCAATAGGTGCTAGAGCACCTTGTCCCTGTGCATAATCAATTGCTCCCAAAAGTGGGCTAAAAATCAGCCAGTCGCCAAATAATTGAGTATGCAGATGCCCGCGAGCCGAAGGCAGAGACAGAGAGCGAAGAGGAGGACTTGTACCGCCAGGCTCGACCTTAACGCAGACTGCAGAAAACTGACGGTGGTTATGGAGACATGAAGTACGCGTCCTTCAGGTCTATTGCTGCAGACCAATCCCAAGGACGAACGCACTAGAGGATGCACTTCTGCATAAGCATTTTGAACATCAGCTTGTGCAGACAGCGGTTCAAAACGCACAGATCTAGGATTGGCTGTAGCCCAACTGCTCTTTTGAGTACGATGAAGTACAGGCTTTAAACCCGCTCTCCATCTCGGCTGGAGGGATTGGTTAGATTGCATACTTCGCCAGGAGGACAGCAATCTTCTCTTTCAAGACAGGGCTGGGCACAGGGCTGACCCTGGTAAGATACACCTCTGTGAACTTGGGAGGCCGTTTTGGAAATTGAATCACGTAGCTGAGCCATGAGTCACGTAGCTGCGTATGAGCCACCGTGAAGAGCTGGCCCGCACTAACCAGGCAGGCAGAGCCCTTGCTAATGGCTGCATCGCTACAATCACTGACGTACTAGCAGTGGGGCAGCGCGGAGTGGGAGTGCTGATCCAGGGAGCGCTGGGGTCCCGCGGAAGAACTGGAGGCAAAAGATTCACTCTCACCTTGCACCCAGACTCCAGAGGGGAGGGCTGGAGGTGTGAGAGAAAGGAGACCATCATCTCAGAGCTTGTGAGCCACTGGCGAAGTGCACCGATGCTGCGAGCTGGAAGGCTTTTTTTGCCTCCCTGACTGGCAGTATTCGGGCTGTCACATCCAGGCAAGGGAAAAATGCTCTCTCTCTGAGGAGCCTGGCCCCCCACCGGGGAGAGAGCAAGTTCCCTCTTCTACGGATGGCCCGTCTCAGGAGCGCTTCGTGGTCCGTTAACCAGACTTAACGGCGCCCTGGAATGAGGAGCGCTGGTTGCTTGCGAAGTGCTCTGCGCTGCTGCTGGCCGGAGGTGCATGCGGGGGCGGAGCAGCACTCGTAGACGGGCGCTCTCCGTGACAAGCAGTGGATGTGGATGGTTCGGCAGGGGGAAACGGTCTTACATCCCTGCCGATGGCGTGAATTCCTGGGTGAATCCACCAACGGTGTTCCAGAACAGGCCAGACTGATATATGGGGGAGTCAAGAAAGTGAACTTTGTTGACTCGGCGCATTTTTTTGCCAGGTTTAGCCCGATGTGCCACTCCTGGACCAATAATGTGGCCATCTTCCTTCCCAAGGCACACGCAGCGGACTTGAGGTACGTGGAGCTTAGTCGGGTGCAGTGCAGGGCTTGTAACAAGTCTGGGTTGGACCCACCCTCGTGCAGCTGGGCCAACGCGCGCGCATGGACCCTAGTGTGTGGGGTGGAAGCAGCCTGGCCCGCGGCTGTGTGGGCTCTGGCCTGGAGGGAGGCAGAAGACCGACACGCCTTGGACGGGAGATGGGGGGGAATCGACTCGTACTCCCTGGCTGCTCCACCATCAAGGGTGGTGAGGCGGAGGTGCACGCAGATCAGGCAGAGAAAGGTCTCCTTAAAGACGGAAAGAAAGAGATGGGAGGCTGGAAGGTCTTGCCTTTTTAGTCCTTCACATACACCCATCTAGTCGGTCCCGCTGCCGGGCTGGGGGATAAACCATCTTCAGACCCACGGCTGAAGCAGCCCGGCAAAGCACTGTTATCATGTCTGTTTCTAGATCCACCGCCGCGCTCGCTCCCGAGGGGAGGGAGCGGAGGGAGGGGAATCCTTTATCAGATCATGACAGCCCATCATCCGATGCAGTGGTGGACATTTGAGCCTCGGTGTCATCAAGTGAGAGGGCGGAGTGCTTCTCTCACTTGAAGCTTGGATGGAGCGCGTGGAGGAGCGAGAGGTCTGCAAGCCCGAGGGCGGCAGATTTACTCCCACTGTAACCCTCAGATCTGCCCGAGTGCCCAACTGCAGAGCGGGGGACAACTGCTGTGGGTGGCTCTTTTGCAAGAGCGAACCGCGATCTTAACTGCGCATCAGACATGCCACCACAGTGATGGCATGCACTGACCGCGAGCACCGCATTAACATGCTGGACCCCCAGACATGTAACGCAGTGCTCGTGCCCATCATCCGAGAACAGGAAACCACCGCATCCAGAAATGCACAGTCAGAGCGATGTCTTAAAAAATTTCCTCTTTTAGAAAATTCACAACAATACATACCGCTCTGGAGGACCGGACCCAAAGGATGCCAGGAAAGGGAGAAACCCAGCTTGACAGTCTGCCGCTACGTGTCACACACTCTGGACCAGGAGATCACTCTCGTTCACTCTCTGTCTGAAACTCAGCTGGAGGAACCCTCATTGACTGTTGAAGTCTCTGAAGTGAAAATGATGCTTAGCTTTGCTCGCACTGTGCTCTTACAGCAAATTGATTGCAACGAGCATCAGCTGCGCAAGCTAAAGCTGCCAACTCATTGGCATTTTATTGGCCCGTTTACATACTCTTTCAGATGATTGGCTTTCTAAACGAAATCCCATAGTGGAAGTTTTTCCACATAGCATTGAAGTTCCCGTCCCGCAGGTGAACTAAATGCTTTACTAGTGAGAAAACAGTTAAACAAACCATCTGCAGCGCGAGGATAAAGAATGAGCCTTCTTCATTTGGCCTCTTTACTTTCTCTTTACTTTTACTCTTTACTTTACTCCTTTACTTTCATGGAGTAAGAAAACGGTGGAAACTCACTCCACTGAAGACCACTATTAGCCTACATATTTAATTTCGTAATTTTGTTTGTTAAGCACAGAGATTTGTTTCAAAACTATTTCTAAATTCAGTTCTAATTTCCAGCAAACAAATAAATAGAAGTGTGGTCAAAAAACTGAGTTATATCCAAACACGCGTCCTATTCTTATTCTTTATATGGTGATGCATACGCCTCCAAAACCAGATAGGTAAACAAATCTAAACTTGTTTTTATAAACAAATATAAAAATGCATATAATAAATAATAATGTTAATAATAATAGCATTATACAAATGCAAATTGTCATGAATAAACTGAAAGAAGCCCCCTAACCAACTTACAATGTCAATTCAGTTGCTCAAAATAGCAACGTACCAACAATGCACCTTAACACACCTCCTTTTCAGACCAACACTTTGCTGTGCAAAGATAAAGTTATGCATCAACATTTTGTGTGCAAGATAAAGTTATGCATCAACATTAGAAAATAAATAAAAACAGAAATGTTGATAACAAATGAGTAGCTTAATAATGCAATGTTAATAATGCAAGTACTGAATTAAAAAACCTCACTTTATTCCTTCAGCATTACATTTATTCATTTCCAGGCACTATATTCGACATGCATGTTGGCGTCTGTCACGTTAGCCCTAAGTTTGCTGATGGCTGTTTTGAGGCTTACTGCCATGTCCTGTATCAGATTCATCTGACTCAGGCTCTTTTGCATAATTGAGCTTCTGTTTGAATAGATTTCAATATATTAAAATTGATTGGACACACAAGTGTTATAAACTAGAGCAAAAGTGTTTTATATTCAGCTGCAGGTTTTCTGTGCCAGTCTCTAAGGTGATTATCAATGCCATCCGATATTATTATGAGTTTTGTTTCAGTTCGGATGGTGTGGAAGAAGCGTGTGAAAAGATACCGGCAGATGCATAGATAACCGCATTGATCTCTGAGGGCAATTCAGGTGCAAAAACAAAAAAGTTCACAAAAATCCTGAGCGTCAGGAGTTAAAACTTCAGTAACTAATTCATCAGCTATATAGTCTTGATATGAATCACGAAGACAGCTCTGAAAAGCGCCCGTGTAAACTGTACTTCAGTGATGACATTAACCTATGCATAATTTACTTTGAACTTCGGGAATAGGAGTTTGGTATTCCACAGTAGCGTTGTATAACAGACCAGCCAAAATGCATTTAATAGCTGCTCTTACAGCCTGAGTTTGTTGCTCTTGAGGGGAAGTTTGTGAGAACTGCACCCCGCTGCACCAATGGAAAGAGGCTGAATTTGGCGCTCCTTTGGGTTCTACATGAAACTGCTTCGCTAATGAAGTCTCGCCGACTACATCCCAGACTATCACTACGCTTTTGCATACTGTGGTAATGATGTCTCTGAAATGCTAAGCAATTGGTGTGAAGCTGCTATGAATGGATAAAGACTATTTGTGCTCTATGGCACTGACTCAGCTGGGAAGGAGTATTTGTGAACTGTTATTTGGCTCACAAAGAGTGGAAAACTTCACCAGTTGCTGAAATTAAAAATACATTTGATTTAATACAACCAGCCATAGACATTATGACACTGATATGTTTTCATTAGCAAAGTTGGAATGGTTGCTGCTCATTGAATTTTTTGTGGTTCAAAACTCCAAAAACGTAACCATACACATAATTCACTGCGGTTTTTATTAGAAAGTAGCCAGCAAAGATGTCTAATAGATGTCTAGTAGACATCTAAAGAGTCTTCTTGGCTAAAACTAGGCTAAATTTGTGCTGTCAGTGAAAATCTAAAAGATGTCTAAGGGTGACAAAGAAGCCAGAGAAGTCCCCAAAAAAAAGGCAAGAAATGAAGAGATGCCTCGAGGGAATGGGGAGATACCAGAGGAAGCCAAAGGCCCAGTCAAAAATGAAGAGTTTGAGCTAGAGCCAATGGAGCTGCCACCATTTGAGATCATTGTAGGGTATGAACATCTGTCACTCAAACCTGTAGTAATACATAATTATGTTACTGCTATAACAATATTTCTATTAATATATCTACAGATATATTTGCCTTTTGGTAACTTAGTGGCATCGGGACAAGGAGATGTTTTTTTGACTGAATTTCTTTTCTTTCAAGTTTGATAATATTAATCATTCAATATGGAGAACCACACCGCTCAGTACTCAAACTGTTGAAGTTCTACATGCTACACCTAAGAGATATCATTAAAATACAACTGTTATTTGACGTATTTTTAGACATGGTTTGAATGGTGCACTGAACTCTATAGAAGCTGCAGACAGTCGTCTATTGAAGGCTGTTGCCATCATTTAAAGATTAAAAAAATAACATAAATGTGATTTTCTCTCATGACTGACTGAATTTAGATTTTTTTTCAATTCTTTTAAATTTATATCATAAAATGTTTAAAGTTTAAGTTTCTTAGATTTGAGAGTTAAATCAAAATTGTCTTTATTCTGAATTAAGTTAACCAATATTCTGAGTTTCCAAGTACCAAGAAATAGACTAAATTCTGACTAAAACAGTTGGTTTTCACTTTTATGCTGACAACAAGGTCACATAATTAAATAAAAAAAAATAAAAAAGGTAAACCTGTTAATTACGAAATATTGAAAACTGTTAATTGACATCGTGGTACAGTGTGATGAGATTTTCAGTAGATTTTATGCAAACAACACTAATGAAATGAAAGATTTCCTGGGTTTCACTGTGATGCCATAGCAGAACCAGTTTTAGGGTGCTTTCTGTGGTAGGTTCATTTGGTCTAGACCAAGGGCAACAAATGATACACTGTAGCATTTTCCTGCCATTTTTGGGTCTTTTTCACACCACTCTGATTGCTTTGGTCTGAACCAGTTGAAAAGAACCAAAATGCAAACATGTGACAAAATCCACATCTCTCATTGGCCAGATGTTATTGAACGTATTTCCTAAACTGCTTTTCGATTCGTCAGAATTACCGTTTGGGATAATGTCAATGGAACTCCCGCACGTAAACAAATCAGCAGACACAAAATGTCGCTTTTTACAATGGAGGACGACTGCGCTGGCTGATTGTATTCCTGGTCATAGTATACACTGTAAAAAAAGTCTGTAATTTTACTGTTTAAAAAAAAGTAAAATAACAGCTGTTAAATTACAGAAATGTACCAAAAAATAATGGACCTTAAATGACAGAAATTTCCTTAATTTAAAATTTCTGGTAAATTTCTGTAATTCAACCTCTGTTATTTTACAGTAAATTTCGGTAATTTAACGGCTTTTATTTCACTTTTTTTTTTTTACGGCCCCCCAGCTGCTGGAAATAAACCGTAAAATTACGATTGTACGTAAATTACGAATTGTATACATCACTTTAGATAAACTATACATTCCGAGAATGAAGCACGGCTGGAAAACAATGTTTTAATGCATTGCAAATGGCGAAGACGCGTCGCGAGTCACTTCAGGAGGAGGCGTGAATTAATTTAGCTAAACTGCAACATGGTCATCTTCCGGAAATATTACAGAGGATCCATGAAGTAAAGTTTTTCCCTCTCTCTCTGTGTAAAAAATTGAAGGTAAAGCGCTGTCAACAATTATTTTTCCTCCACACCCCATAAGATGTTAGAGGATTTAGATTAAAGCGTCTTTCAAGTATGTAAATGTAATCTAGAGGAATTTGGTGTTAGAAATGAGCATGAGTGGTGTGTTCAGTTTTATCTTTGTAAACAAGCGGGGGGCTTCTTCAAAACACTGTTCGTGAAGCCTTTAATCCTTTGTTTTGTTGACCATCTTGATGACATGCTGACTGTCTTTTTTTATTATTAGTTCATAACTCTTAAACTTATTTTAGGTAAACTAGGTTTTGTTAAACTATACCGTTTCAGGTGCCATTTATGCTAGTGTGCTTTCACTTTAAAATGCATACATTTTGTTATTATTATTATTATTTTGTTTAGGAGTGCTGGGGTCCGTTCTTTGTATCTCGCTTAAATGATCTAAGATGATTTGGCAGATCCTGGATCTTTTAATCTTCATAACTGATCTCTGGCTAATTTGGTTCTTCAAACAAGTTTCCAAATCAGATTAAAATGTCTGAATGAACTGATTTTTTCCCAGAGATGGGTTGCGGCTGGAAGGGCATCCGCTGCATAAAAAAAAATCTCGTTGGATAAGTTGGCGGTTCATTCCGCTGTGGCGACCCTAATAAAGGGACTAAACCGACAAGAAAATGAATGAATGAATGAACTGATTTGAGATCAATGCAACGAATGGCTGATGGCACAGCAGCGTAATGACATCATCTGATTAATATTCAATTATCCATGTGAGCAAAATGACATAAAATTCATAGTAAATGGTTTGTTAAATATGATATGCAGTAACTTTCCACCTTTGTTGTGAGCTGCAGGCTTTACACTTTCACGTGTCAAGAGTATTTAGCAACTGATTTAGTTTTACATTTAGAGTGGATTTTCTTTATTATAGTAGCCCAGGCCTATTCAAGTTTCTTAATCAATGTGAGGAATAACTGGCTCTATATATTATTTTGCATCAAAAAAGCATTTTGATATCAGTAAAGGTGTCTGCAACTTTTGCTAAGCATTAAATCATCATCATATTAGCTGTCAAAACGTATAATAATACAGTCAAGCTGCATAAATTATTATACCTTTAAAAAAAAGTAGAATTATTAGTATTGGGCATGTTTATTATCATGCACAAATTGTACTAAAACTGGTACCTTATAATAGTATGTGTTTGTATCTAAAAAGTCCATATTAATAAATGTTCTCTTTGAATCCCTTAAAGAGAATCATGAGTCTTTGTACTTCTTCTTATTATTTTTTGTGCAGATTGCATAAGTTTTATTTATATATGTTTTAAATTTAACTTTAATAAAAAAAACGATTACTATTTTTTTCCAAGTGTATACATTGACTGAAGATTAAAAAATTTACTGAAGATTTAAAAAAAAATACCAGCATTCGGTACATACTTTCAGTATAACCTTTGCTTGAAAAGACCTAATCTAATCCTGTTTATATAAAAATAAGCCTGCTAATCGAGCTAATTGGGTAATCCACGTACGAAGAACAGACCCCTGGTGTTCAGTTAGATGAACTGAAAAACAAATATTTGAAAACAGAGGCGTGACTATACACATTCACAATCTGACACATCTTCTGGACAAATCAAGAAATTACACGCAATATTCCAGAAGACCAGTTAGAAAGCAAATGTGGGTAGACATGCCACTGTTTTTAGTCCCTTCTGAAAATGAACACAATTTTTCCAAATAATTGTGGTCTTTAGCATATGTAAAACACTCTGTATTCATGGATCGAACGTACTGGAGTATTGTGGATGCCAGGCGTAACAAACCCCTAACATTTAAAAATGAAAACAAACTAGTACAAACGATGCCTTATAGGCTGTATTGACCTTATTCATCAAATGCAAGTGGGTGAATCCATTGGAACCTTACTGGCACGAAACTTCCGTTCCTATTGATTTTTAACCATAAAAACAGCTCATTATTCTGCTTGGTGCAAACTGGTAGTTTGTAATAATTATTATTTTAAATTTTTATGAATAGTCATAAACACACTTGTTTGTAGAGCAAGTAGGTTGACTGTTTTCTGCAGTTTGTGATTTCTAGTCATTTCGCTCACAGGCAACTGAATCACAAGTTCAGCGCACCTCCGCATTGCAGATTAAGGTCAATGGATGGAGATCATTTTTCTGAAGCGCTACATTGGCACCTTCCCATCAAAATGTCAGATTTTGATGGTCAGCACTGGAGGCCAGTAACTCTTGTGTCAATTTTAAAAAGTTACACATGGTTCAATAGAGAACAAATACTGTATGTCCATAGATTTCCTTAGCCCTGCTAATAACTACCAAAAATTGCCCTTTAAATTATAGCCTGTTAACATAAGGCTACTTTTTGAAATAACTTTATTGGCTAATTCTACATGATTTGACCCGCAATGTTAAAATAAATGGCAATATGTTTAGTTGCATATTTTAGCCTTGCAAACAAAATGGAAACCTTTTTTTTTAAAGGTGCGAGTGCTTCCTTAATTAGTGCTTAGTGAAACATGGTTGTAATGGGTTTTAATTGGGACATTTTTTGCAATCATTGTTTGAAAATAGATTGGTCATTTTATTTAGATGGCCCGTTTGTTGAATGTAAGTTACATTGCAACTACATGCCAACTAATTCTCATTAGATTGTAAGTAGACTGTTAGGTTGGGGTTAGTGTTAGTGTAAGCTGACATATACTTGCAAAGTTTCTTATAGTCAGTTAAATGTCTGTTGAAGGAGCAGTATCAACAGATATTAAGCAGGCAGTCTACTAATACTCAAATAGGCCATCAAAATAAAGTGTTACCAATAGCTTTGTGAAAGTAAATAAAGGTGAAATAAAAAATGCATACTGTTTGCAAATGTATACTGCCAAAATGACCACATAAACAAAACTTTAAAAGACTCATTGTCCTGCTTATGTCATGCTTATAAAGATAATTGATCGATGACTAATTCTGCCATCATCCAACCCGGGCTCAAATTGGTGTGGTAAAAAAACAAAACAGTACACTGTGTACAGTTTTCGGAGGAAGGCGAAAGCGTCCAAGATGCAATCTGGATATGAAAATGGCTAACATGTGGTAATTGGTAGACCACTCATGACAGATTGATCCTTCTGACCAATCAGAGCAGAGTAGCCTTGCTGTTGCTGAAAGCAAGAGTTTTGAAAGAACAAATCTTTGATTGAATCCTTTGAGACAGTTTGAAACATGAGGTGAATTCATATCTGTATTATCAGAAATTAAAACTATTTGTTCACTTAATATAGGAGATCTCCAAAACATGAGGAACTTTTAAAGTAGCATTATAACCATTTATTTATAATAAAAATTGGAGTAAATTGTACTGCCTAATCTGATTGGCCTATTTGACTACCAACATGCCAATAATTACCATGACACATTCATAAAAGAGTACATGTTTGATGTATTTAATGATTTGTATAGCCAGCATGTGGTGAAACAGCATGTGCTTTTGAATGACTCATAGTATATGCAACACATCCCATAATTTGTGTGGTGAACTTAAATTTGAAGAAGAAAAAAAAAACACTACACAAAACCACTAAATATAAATCTTTCTCCAGTTGTTGAAAAAATAATAATATTCTAACCTTGTTCAACGTGCTGAGCCACTACAGTTGATTGATATGTACAAGCAGAGCAATATTTTGATAGGCACATTGTTTTAGAAATGCTGCATTTTAGGTTGAGATATGAATATGATGATTAGGGATATGCATATGCTATATTTTAAAACATCTAACATTATACTTTTAAACTATTTTTCATTTCATTGGTACGTCAGAACGAATCTGTGCTTCTGAGTGATGCTTCAATCTCTCTCTCTCTGTTTCTGTTTTCTCTTTCTGTCAGTTTTCCCCTCTCTCTTTTCTTCATTTTCTCTCTGAGTCCTCTGTGAATTGAGGCTGGATCTGGCATCTCTCTCCCAGTGGACCCGTCACCCGTGTGCCTGCCTGTCCGCGGTGTGAAAGTCAGCATGAAATGCAAATTACAACTGTCTTTTCCTCTCCATTTTGGGGTACATCCAAGTGAAACGACTTTTTCAAGGAGGCAATGTGGGGTGAGACTAGACTGGGTGTAACTGTTTGATTGTTGTAATTTGCTAATCACTACAGTCTTTTGAGAGATCATTGATGCAAATGTCATCAGACAAGAGAAGTTGTGAAGAAGAGGGAGAGGAAGTTGTTGATTATGATTAAAGATTACGCAAGCAAATTACATATAATTATGACGTATAAAGAAAAAATGCTGATAAACACTGGAGTATTCTAATAGATATTGTACATAGATCATTATTTTATAATAAACATTGCAATATTTTACAAAATGTAAGTAAATACAGTAGTAAACCTTGCAATATAAAAAAGTATAATATTGTAGACTGATAATTTGTTGTAGTAAACATTGCAGAATTCTGTTAAAAAATGATGTACACAAATACGTTATTTATAAAAACAGTGCAGTTTTCCATAAAACATGTATTTTTAACACTGCAATACTGCATAAAATACAGCACCTAAAATGAATTCATTCTTTTTGTTAATTTTGTAGATAACTCACCAACAAAAAATACATTAAAATAAAGATACAAATTATACCAAATAAAATTTGTTACAAAAAGAGCATTTTCCCAACAAAACTAGGCTATATGAAGAGGTTGAAAATTGTTTCAATGTTTTCTGTTGCTGTTTTGGGTTTATCATCTTTTTTTTTTTTTTTATCGTATCAGGTAACAATCCAAAGTAATTCAAAATTTCACTTTGTGAATCGTTCTTTTTACGAGATTGTCATTGTTGTAGCTACTAAATGATATTGGCAAGAACAGAAATTAATCGATTCAGATGTGCGTTCAAAACTTTTCTGTGTTTATATATATATATATATATATATATATATATATTTATATATATATATATATATATATATATAGTGCATCCGGAAAGTTTTGTCACAGTTTTTATGTTACAGCCTTTATTTCAAAATGGATTAAATTCATTTATTTCCTCAAAATTACCCCATAATGGCAATATGAAAAAAGATTTTTTGAAATTGTTGCAAATGTATTAAAAATAAAAAAACCTGAAAAATCACATGTACATACAGTTAATGTCAGAATTATTAGCCCCTCTTTGAATCTTTCTTTCTGTTTTAATTTTTTCCCAAATGTTGTTTAACAGAGCAAGGAAATTTTCACAGTATGTCTGATAATGTTTTTTCATTCTGGAGAAAGTCTTATTTATTTCGGCTAGAACAAAAGCATTTTTAATTTTTTAAGAACCATTTTAAGGTCAAATTTATTAGCCTCTTTAAGCTAAGTTTTTTTTCGACTGTCTACAGAACAAACCATCATTATACAATAACTTGCCTAATTACCCTAACCTGCCTAGTTAATCTAATTTACCTAGTTAAGCCTTTAAATGTCACTTTAAGCTGTATAGAAGTGTCTTGAAAAATATCTAGTCAAATATTATTTACTGTCATCATGACAAAGATAAAATAAATCAGTTATTAAAAATGAGTTATTAAAACTATTATTTTAAGAAATGTGATGAAAAAAAATCTGCTCTCCGTTAAACAGAAATTGGGGAAAAAAATAAACAGGGGGGCTAATAATACTTTGTTGATGCACCTTTGGCAGCAGTTACAGCCTCACGTCTTTTTGAATATGATGCCACAAGCTTAGCACACCTGTCTTTGGGAATTTTTTCCCATTCCTCTTTGGAGTCCCTCTCAAGATCAGGTTGGATGGGAAGCAACGGTATACAGCCGTTTTAAGATCTCTCCATAGATTTCAGGTCTGGGCTCTGGCTGGGCCACTCAAGGACATTCGCCAAGTTGTTGTGAAGCCACTCCATTGATATTTTGGTCATGTGCTTTAGGTTATTGTCCTGCTGGAAGATGAATCGTTGCCCCAGTCTGAGATCAAGAGCACTCTGAAGCAGGTTTTTATTCAGGATGTCTCTATACATTGCTGCGTTCATCTTTCCCTCTATCCTAACTAGTATTCCAGTTTCTGCTGCTGAAGAACATCCCCACAGCATGATGCTGCCTCCACCATGCTTCACTGTAGGGATGGTATTAGTCTGGTGATGAGCGGTGCCTAGTTTTCTCCAAACGTAACGCCTGTCATTCACTCCAAAGAGTTCAATTTTAGGGGGGGAAGGGATGATTGAATTTAATCCATTTTTTGGAATTAGGCTGTAACATAAAAAAATGTGGAAAAAAATTAAGCTCTATGTATACATTCCGGATGCACTGTATATATAAACACAGATAAAAATTATGTATGAACAAAATTGCCATATTCCATAAAAATACTGATGTACACAGACAAATAAACATTGGTGTTTAATAAAATATAATGATAGACACAGATTAATAATTTCCAATAAACATAATAAACTGTCCAATATTTCAAGTCAAATGATGAATTTTGACTTCACATTACCTTTAATCAAGATTTGAGCCTCAACCAGATCACATAAGATCTTCCAAATGAGAAATTAAGTACTTTTTTAAAAATGGCTTCAGTAATTGCAGTGACCTGTCAACACTGTCTCTATATGATTTCCTACACATTGTCATGTCTGAAAGTAGCTTGTAAAGAGAAATGCCACCCACGACCATGTCACGGTGGTCCTGCCGCGTTTGGGAGATGCGGAGCTTTCGGTCAGCAGTATTGTGTGGATGTCAGTGTCTGACCCTCATCACAGCCTGTTACTGTGTTCTGATTAAACTGGATAACCTCTATCAGCTTTATGGTCCTGTTACAATGAAGTGCCGGAGGAGGTCAGAAGTCGCTGTGTGTTGGGTCTTCATCACACTCTCAAAGCTGTGATTACAGACTCTAAGAAGCCATCCGGAAAAACCATATACTCACTAGCTGACTAGAAACACAACTGACTCTTAATGCTGAACCCTGCAAAGATGAAATGAGTATATCCTATTGCTGGACACATCAATTGAAGGAATAATGGACAGTAGCCAAACCGAGTTATTAAAGTGTGATTCTCCCATACACACATTTACTTGTGTTGGCATGGACATAAACATGCAAAAGCATCTAAACAAACAATACTGACAGAAAGTTAATATTTGCTCTTATACTTAATATAAAGTTGTTTTTATGGTGTTCTTCCCTTAATGACTGGAGCATGTTAAGCAGCACAAAATCACAAAAAAAAGTCAAAAACCATTAACTTAAAAAAAATAATAATAAAAAATGCTAGGTTGTTTTAACCCACAATGGGTCAAATATGGACAAACCCAGCAGTTGGGTTGTAAAATTTAATAAAAATTTGACTAAAAGGGCACCTATGATGAAAATCATCTTTTGTAAGCTGTTTGGGCAGAACAGTCTGTAGGTATAGTGTGTCCACAATCATATTAGGGTGATATAAACACAAAAAGTCTCTTTTTTTTTATTTCCTGATGTTAAAATAGAATCCAAATCCCTTCCATTTTGAGGCCGACCGCAACATGACGTAGTAGTGTGGTTTTCCCGCCCACCAAATTGATTGACAGGCTCGTATTAACATGTCTCCGGAGTAACACGGGGAGAACCGGCAAACTCCACATAGAAACGCCAACTGACCCAACCGGGGGTCAAACCAGTGACCTTCTTGCTGTGAGGCGATTGTGCTACCCACTGTGCCACTGTGCTGCCCTCTCTGTGATCATCAAATGTGATCAAGAATGAGTTTTACAAGTTTAAAACGTTTTTAAAACAGTGTATGTTAATTAATTACAGGATTTTACCGTTTTTACTTTATCGCCACAGCCGCATGTCAGTACAATTATAAAAGAAATGCATCAAATAATCTTTGGTAAAGTCCTTATTGTAGTATTTCACACAAACGTTACGTGAGATCTGCTTCCTTCATGTCTGTCACTGTGCTGTTTATCTGATGTAGCCGGAGATGGAGACACACTCTGACAGGCATGTGAGAACGGTAGGCGGGGAAAACTAGCATTAAAGGCACAGGCAACAAAAACAGCTACATTGTGTTCAGAGAAGGAAATTATAATATTCTGAAAGATATAATAAATAATCTGATGGGTGCTTTGAGCTGAAACTTTACAGACACATTATGGAGACACAAAAAACTGTCCCTATTGAAAAAGGTTTGTTCATATTTGACCGGGTTAAAACAACCCAGCATTGTTAAGAGTTTAAACTAAAAAACTGATCTCCAGGTCTGGTGGAAGCACCTTTAGCTTAGTTTAGCATAAATCATTGGAACGACCTAGAAAATAGCAACTTTTTATTTCTGTCTTTCTTAGAACACAATGTAACAGTCAGGTTTTTAATAGGAAAATTATCAAAACTCTTTTCTTTTTTTTTTGAGTGAGATGCTAATGGTCTAATCTAATTCAATGGTTTATGCTAAGCTAAAAGCGTATAGTGTCAGACCTTGAAGATCAGGTGAATGGATTTTAAGATGCTAGGGATCTAAAAATATATAAAAAATTAAATAAAAATTCAAACTGTACATGTACACTGAAAAAAATATTTCTGCAAAATTGTTGCAAACTATTTTTATGGGCTGAATTGAAACAAATAAATTTAGTAATGTTCAACTTAATTTGAACTTAATTCAACTTAGTTCAACTTAATTCAGCCCATTCAAATAGTTTGCAACCACTGTATTTACTAAATTAGTAAATCCAACGAATCATCTTTGAATAATTTTTTTCAGTGTATCTTCATGTTATATTTACTGTAGGTATTTAGTGGTTTTAAGTAATAATGTTTTTGTTTTAAGAGTTTCGATATGTTCATTGTCCAAATGTTACACAGATATACCATAATAGAGTGAAATATTTACAGGATTTTAAACCTGGAAGATTAAGAAAAATATCTTCAAATTAACCTGTTTTTACCTACACTCACCAGCCACTTTATTAAGTAACGGGTACTATTAACTAGTACCGTATTGGACCCATTTTGCCTTCAGAACTGCCTTAATCCTTCGTGGCAAAGATTTTACAAGGTAATGGAACTATTCCTCAGAGATTTTGGCCCATATTGACATGATTGCATCACGCAGTTGCTGCAGATTTGTCGGCTGCACATCTATGATGCAAATCTCTCGCTCCACCACATCCAAAAGGTGCTCTATTGGATTGAGATCTGGTGACTGTGGAAGCCATTTGAGTAAAGTGAAGTCATTGCCATGTTCAAGAAACCAGTCTGGGAAGATTCACGCTTTATGACATGGCGTGTTAACCTGCTGGAGGTAGCCATCAAAAGAATGTTTTCTCTTTTTATGACCATTCTCTGTAAACCCTAGAGATGGTTTTGCATGAAAATCCTAGTAGATCAGCAGTTTCTGAAATACTCAGACCAGCCTGTCTGGCACCAACAACCATGCCACATTTAAAGTCACTTAAATCCCTTTTCTTGCCCATTCTGATGCTCAGTTTGAACTGCAGCAGATCGTCTTGACCACGTCTACATCCCTAAATGCATTGAGTTGCTGCCATGTGATTGGCTGATTACAAATTTGTGTTAACGAGCAGTTGGACAGGTGTACCTAATATAGTTGCTGGTAAGTGTGGCTATATTACATGCAGAATTGTGGATTTAATGTATCTATAAACCCAAAATACAGCATAAAACATTTGTGAATGAAAGCAGGAACAAAGAGTAGGGGGTGGGTTTTGTTTTTGTAATTCTCCTTCGATTTTTCACCTTCGCTATTTTTGCAATCTTTCACTTATAATGGTTGGAAGGGTTTTTCTGTACGAGGGGTATTTCTTCATGCTGTATTTCACACAAGCCATCTAGCTAACATCATCAGAGAGAGAAAAAAAGGAGAAACTAAAAATAAACAGTTTTATCGGTTTGTCAATGTGGACGTAAATATATTTATCATTATATTTATTGTAGCTTGGTGTGAACAGGTCTTAATGTGTAATCTGAGTGTAATGTGTAATCTACCTGAAACTGCTACAGCAGTGCCTTTATATAAAACTAATTGCACTCCTAAGAATGTAACATAAAGAATAATTGAGTCTGAAAAGAATAAGAAAATAATGCACAGCCAAGGTGATGATTTCTCCCTGTCTTGCCCCCTTCTGATGTGTGCATTATTTTCCAATAAGTCAATGGTCAAGAGTCAATTATTCCATGTATACTGCAGTTACCACACCTAAAGACACTGATTAGATGTTTTATAAGACATTTCAAGAGATTTTCTCCTCAAACAACTCCTCCGTTTGGGACTATTTTCTTGCTCATCTCGCCCAAAGCCTTTTGTATTGATTGATTTGATTTTTGGCCATTGTACTCTGCACAGTAACTGAAATCATTCAGCGGACACTGATATAGAATTGTAATGCAGTCAAGACCTGGATGGAACCGCTTTAGCTGTGCGTTTATCTGAAAATAATTGCTGCCAATCAGAACCAAGCTCTCGACAGCACGTAGTACAAACAAAGGGTAGAATTAAAGACCAGCAAGCATTCAAACTGACATCCAGGTTTACAAGAAGCCCTGCAGAACTGGTGTGTGTCTGAACAGACGTGAATAATAGCTCTATTTGAGCTCACGCTTGTAAAGTCTGCATGTGGTGGGAATATGTGTTGTGTGACGGCTAGTCGGAGGCCTGCTGTGTTGATTTGTTTTTTCCAGCATCGGCAGCATTAGTGGATTCCCTCGTCTTTCTCGCAACCCTCAAGTGGGCACAAATACACACACAGATCCAGGATTACCATCCCTCCGCACAAAGACTGCGACTGTAGCCTGCGCTCGACAGATAAAACCCGCACAATGCCTCTAATAGGTCCCAGAAAGGCAGCATATCCAATGTTTCAGACAAACCTATTTGTTTTCATGAAGGATAAGGCGTAAATGAGCAGTGTCAGGCTGGGTTACGCCATTGTCGGGTGTGAAAGGTATTGTAAATGTGGGATTGAGTGATAATGCTCATTTTCAAAAGCACCCAGACAACTGAGATCATTGGGACGCTGCAGATTTAATGACTGTAAATCGTGCTTTAGTGGGTGCAGGCGGCCCTTGAAGATTTCGCCAGCATTTTTCCTTTGAGTTTGTTTATTTTTCTTGCTTTATGAGGAGGAAGGAGGGATCCTGTTGTCCTAAGTTTTCTCTGGAGCTCAGGGATTGAGGGACTCTTAGGGACGTCGCTATGCCGTTTAATTATAAGCACCCAATTCTGAAAGCTGCTTCTGTTTTTGTGCTTTCTGTTTGTTTGTTTTTTTATCAAATGTAATTCATCATCGTCACTTTTTCTTGCTGCTGTTTGTTAACTCTTATTTTATGAAAGCAGTCCATTATAAATACAGTGAAAGGTTTTACTATTTTTTAAGTTAAAAGTAATTTATTGTAAACCTGATATTTCCGCATCATTACTTCAGAGTTCAGAGTCATGTGATTCTTCAGAAATTGGTGCTCAACCAATATTTCTTAATTTCAACATAGTAATTACTATAATTCATTTTATGGACAATTCTTTTAAGCCCCAATACAGGAAAATCACCTCTAAAATGAAATAGAACTGAAGATCCCTTCATATATACTCACCGGCCATTTTATTAGGTACACTTCACTAGTACCGGGTTGGACCCCCTTTTGCCTTCAGAACTGCCTTAATCCTTCATGGCATAGATTCAACAAGAAATACTGGAAATATTCCTCCATATTGACATGATAGCAACACACAGTTGCTGCAAATTTGTCGGCTGCACATCCATGATGCGAATCTCTCGTTCCACCACATCCCAAAGGTGCTTTATTGGTTTGAGAATGGTGACTGTGGAGGCCATTTGAGTACAGTGAACTCATTGTCATGTTCAAGAAACCAGTCTGAGATGATTCTTGCTTTATGACATTGCGCGTTATCCTCCTGGAAATAGCTTTTAGAAGATGAGTACACTGTGGTCATAAGGGGATAGACTCATCCGACCAGGCAACATTTTTCCAATTTTCTATTGTCCAATTTTGGTGAATCTGTGCGAATTGTAGCCTCAGTTTCCTGTTCTTAGCTGACAGGAGTGGCACCTGTTGTGGTCTTCTGCTGCTGTAGACCATCCGCATCCATTCGAAGTGTTGTGCGTTCAGAGATGCTCTTCTCCATATCTCAGTTGTAACAAGTGTTTTTTTTAAGTTGCTGTTGCCTTTCTATCAGCTCGAACCAGTCTGGCTATTCTCCTCTGACCTGAATTGAACTGCCGCTCACTGGATATTTTTTCTGACCATTCTCTGTAAACCCTAGAGATGGTTGTGCGTGAAAATCCCAGTAGATCAGCAGTTTCTGAAATACTCAGACCAGCCCGTCTGCCACTAACAATCATGCAACATTCAAAGTCACTAAACTCCCCTTTCCTCCCCATTCTGATGCTCGGTGTAAACTGCAGCAGATCATCTTGACCATGTCTACATGCATTGAGTTGCTGCCATGTGATCGGCTGATTACAAAATTGTGGTAACGAGCAGTTGGAGAGGAGTACCTACAAAAGTTGCCGGTGAATGTAAATGCAGTGCATACAGTGTGCCTTATTTTTCTTCTCAATACTTATTTTTTAAAATTTATTTATGCAAACTTTAAATCGTAAATTTCAACTCTGAATTTTGTGTAGTATACTCTAAATTATGAAGAAATAAATTACAATTGAAAGATATCTATATTGTACAAGAAATAACAGTATTGCAAGAACTTTTTGTCCAAAACACTTGGTTCCTATTTTGTAAGCCACCGACAGATTTACACACACTAATAACACAAACACTGAAATCTCACCAATATGTCTGAAGTGCCAGGCATTTATATTTTAGCATGTTTATTTTTGTGGTGAAGAAAAGCGGTCAGACAGACTGACCCAGATAAATGACAACCAGCTCACTTTTATTCTCTCCTCCTCTTTTTTGCGCCTGCAAACTGTATAACCCTAATTCTTTATTTGTTTATTTTTGTTAGATTTCTTTGGATCACATTGAGAAGCCACACAGTCGGCTAGATGAGGATCTACACTGATGAAATCAGCATGAAGCAATGTCTTTTCTACATCTAGAGGGATTTGCGGGGACGGCTTGTTATTCAAATGATGCCTGTACAAGCTGTCAATGCGCTCTGATCAGGTTTGTTCATTCTGCCCTCTAGAGGGCCAACAGAAAGCACACTTCTTATGCGGTAACACCCAAACTCTCTTATTTACACTGTCTGGGGGGAATAAATAGCCCTGCGCACATTAATTATAAATGAATCAGTGTGTTTGTTTGCTCTTCAGAGATCTAGGGGAATCTTAAAGCAAAACCTTTTAATAGTGTTGTGTATAGCAAACACCAGGCCGTCTCATTCTTTAACCTTGTCTTCACGTGGTCTGTGATGTTTGTCCTCTGAGCTCTATTGTTAACAGTGAAAGTAATTTTCCTGACAGTGCAGAGATGTATGTGTTGACAGCGAGTGTCCATCAAAACTGTCCAACGCTGAGAGATGCATGACATGATGGAGTAAACGCTGGTCAACACACTAAAGACGACACTGTGATGCTCAATTAGCTCAAATACACAGTCGAGTGTGTCCATGCTGCAGCCTGTAGCATGATGGACTGGAGAATCATTTATATTATTAATTTAACCATAACATTGTGTTCTTAAGGTCTACACCTACCCTAATCCTAAACCCAACCCTCAGTTACTAATGTCTACATCTACCCCAATCCTAAACCCAACCCTCACAGTTATGAACATCTACATCTAACCCAATCCCAAACCCAACCCTCACAGTTACTAATATAGTCTACACCTATCCCAACCTTTAACCCAACCCTCAGTTATTAACGTCTACACCCATCTCAATCCTAAACCCAACCCTCACAGTTACTAACATCTATCTACACCTACCCCATTCCTAAACCCAACCCTCGGTTACTAACCTCTACATCTACCCCAATCCTAAACCCAACCCCCACAGTTATTAATGCCCACACCTACCCCAATCCTAAACCCAACCCTCACAGTTGTTAACGTCTAAACCTGCCCTATTCCTAAACCCAACCCTCACAGTTAGTAACGTCTACACCTACCCAATCCTAAACCCAACCCTCAGTTATTAACGTCTACACCTACCCCAATCCTAAACCCAACCCTCACAGTTATTAACGTCTACACCTACCCAATCCTAAACCCAACCCTCAGTTATTAACATCTACACCTACCCC